>OMNM01064845.1:0-20939 GCA_900302745.1 Parablennius parvicornis | reverse complement strand
ATAGTTATGATAGATATGAATTAGATTATGTGTGGTTATGTTAGAAGAAAAAAAAAGTTGCTGGGAAAAGGCATGCCCCATGTCTTTTGCTGCTGTCAAACATTGTATCAATAAATAAACACAGATGTGTTCCATCAGATGAAAAAAATAGACTTTATTTAAAGAAACATATACAATTGTCACAATGCAACTTGTTTTTTTTTTTTACGGCTGCAAACCTTCATGTTTCCGTCAGATTCAAGTTTATAATTGCACTTCTTAACAATACAATTTATAGCAGAAGTGATGTGTGAGTGGAGGAACATTGAAAAAACAAACAAAACATGCAGGACCGTGGCCCTGCAGCCCCAGTACCAGTTACCTCAGACCTAAATGAACTTTACAGCTACTGCACACCAATACATTTTTTTTCCCCATTGCCGGCAGCCAATTTCATTGTGAACTGTGAAAAGTGCTTTAAGTTTGATGTGGGAGGATTAGGCCCCATTTAGCTGAGAGTAAATCTTTATAAAGGAGCATATTGAGAGCAGCAGCACATTCCACATCAATAGTGTTTGAGTTGAACTACTATACTTCTAATTTGGCTTAAAATGTCTGTATTATTGCCACCTATGATTAAAAAAAAGAAACCCAAGAAACAGAAAATAAAACCCTCATATGCCTGAATGATTGCAGATTTGTTTGTTATAGCAAATATAAGTGGAAGCATCTCCATAAAACCCTGAGAAGTCTTCACAGCACAGAGCTGGAGCTCTAATATATAGAAATTATGTTTAAGCAGCAGGCCACAGTGTAGATGACGCTGAGCAGGCACAGGTTGCCAGCAGACACGGCAGCACTGGAGCCGAAGATGCTGCTGTCGTCAGTGGGAGTTGGTGCGGTCGTGGTCACTGCTGTGGGTGACTGGGTGGTGGGAGTGTTTTTGACCGAGAAGGCTCTCGACTGTGCTTCCCACTCCTTCAACGTGAAGACCATCCTCAGGTTCTCACCTGCAGAAAGAAGAGGAGGAATTAATCCTCAGGTACAAGCCCACACTTCCCTTCTTTGCCTTTTTTAATGGATGGATGTATGGTAAACGTATGTGTATGTCATTGTCCATGCACATAAATAAAACTGCCAGTGTTTTTATGAATGTATTTGTGTACAACGAAAACATTTGTGTTGAATCTAAACACTTAAGCAGACAATGTTATTCTCTTTGTGCTTTGAAATTAGCTTTCCTAAATAACAGTGTTTTTGTCTTCCCATTAAGTTCAGGCCAGCTGTGACTGGGCTGTGTTGTTTCTTTTTTAAGTTCTCATCACATGTCTGTCGTTTCCTCCAGCACCGTTTCTGAAATGCAGAAGTTTACCGACTCTGGTCTATTAAGCAGTACATGTGAAGGAATGTGCTCATACCGCTGTCGTGTACAGTCAGGTCGGTGAAGTTGGCCCAGCAGGTGCTGAACTGGATGGTCGTGTTTCCTCCGAGTCCGCTCACATCGTTTCCACTTGAGTCCTTCAGACTGGCTGTCGCTGTGAGAGTCGTTACTCCCACAGAAACACAGTTACCCTGCAGACAGCGGCAACACGAGTCCGTGTTAACAAATTGCTCAGACACAAACCTCAGGTCTTACTTTTTTTAATGCCTCATTCTTGTTAACTATCAGGCCCAAAAAGTGGCAATTTATTCATTTGTAAGGTTTCGTGTGGACAATTTGTTAGAAAATATGTGTAAGATAGAAAAAAGTGATTGAGAGAATAAAATAAATCATGCGAGTTACAAACACAAACAAATCTGAAATTCAACTTCCACTCAAAGCGAATGTGAGTCACGTCCGTGTGCTTTTTCTTACTTTTATTCTTTTCAAATATTAGAAATTTTTATTTCTGGTTGTGTTCAAATTTGCTGTAATTCACTCCAAGTAAATGGAAAGTCAATTGTTAATTCAGGTTTTAGGAAAATATCTCTTGAGGGAACAGATTTTAGGAGCACAAAAAGTAGAAAAAAATCTTTTCTCAAATTGATGAAAAATTAATTTAATGATACAATTAGTTGGCAAAATCAAACAAGCAATAGTCACACATAATTTGGGTTAGAAGACACAATTATGGCTCACTGAATGAAAAATTGACAAACAAAGTACTTCACCTCAAGCATAAAAACTAGTTGCACCACACATAATGTAATAAGAAATTATAGATTTACTGAACAAATGGTGGGTAAAATGTTAAGATTTGATGAATAACTTGAAGAATCTTACCTGCTCATCCACAGCCATCAGACTGGGCTGCTGGTGTAAAGGACCCACGTACTCGCCGGCGATGGGCGGGACGATCAGCAGCAGGTCGTCCACGCTGGCGACAAAATTGATTTTAGGCTCTTCTCTTGTCGCTTCTTCTGTCGCCACCTGAAAGTTAAAGCATGAAAACCTGCTGAATCCGTGTGCAAGTGGGAGAGAAACCAATACTTTAAAAATATCCGGCTCTAGTTCACCTCATTCCAGTCGGGGTCTGAAGAAGATGGGGGAGGTGGGATCACTCCCACTGACGACACGTTGAAGCCGATGGATCTGCTGAGGTTTCCAGAAACTGCTGCCTGTCCCAAATCATTAGCAATGTTCTTCAACAGTATGAAGTCTTCCTCATCTGAGAAAACACAGGAAACACAGACATGTAAGACTCATTTCTGCATCGGTTAAACATGCAGGACAGAGGCCCTCCGGGACTCCTGATCCGAACTGTCTGGTATTCTTCCGTCCTCACCGTTGGTGCTGTTTGAGGTTTGCTTGACTGGAGGCTTCTTAATCTCCACCTCCACGGTCAGACCCGTAGATCTCCTCCTGCGCCGAGAGCCTCCGTCCTCCCTGATGATGTTGGTGATCCTGATCATGTTGGGAGGAACTTTGAGGAAGAGAGCGAGGTTCTGGACCAGGTTATCCCCGAAGAACTCGTCCTCGGTCATGGCGGGCAGCTCGAAGGCGAGGAAGAGGACGGGGGAAGTCCGAACCTCCACCGGCGTGGAGCCTCTCACCAGGACCTTCAGCATCTTGAAGTCCTGGTCGAAGTAGTTTGTGCCCAAAGTGTCGTTCAGCTGAGGAACATACTGGCCTGAAAAAAATGGGAGAAAAAAAAAAAAAAAAGATCAGGTATCCATCATTTGGATCCATTTGTGTCAAAGCCACAATGAGTGTTCAAGATGTGACGAGTATCTCAATGGATGTTTGGTTGCTCTTATTGTAAAACAAATACAATTTTTTGAAGTTAAGTTTTTTTCTGCACTTCATGTGCATCTTCATCTGCACTGACAAGTATAAACACACGCCTTTTTGGCAGAAATGTATAATAATTGGCTGTTTCTTGTTCCTTATTGTCATTTATTCGTTCACATTCAGTATTTATTGATTGCTTTATAATGCATTCTCACCCACCTGTCATGATGTTCCCTTGGTTTTTCTGTGTGTATAGTTTGTTTGTTTTTTTTAGTGTGTGCGTGTGTGTGTGTGTGTACCTGCATAAATGGGCTTTTTCAGGGTGTAGTCACTTTTGTCTTCATTCCATTGAGCGTTAGTCGGAGCGATCAGCTCATTTTCGGCGTACACGTCGAGCCGCTGAGGGCTTGAGTAGAAGACTGACACCACGACGCTCTGCATGAATTAAAAAACAAAACACACACACACACACTTCATTGGAATCATCAAAACAAAGTCCTTTTTGTGACACTTGATCCCAGAATCAACTGATGAACTGATCACCACGAACAAATAAAAGCATTGACATCAGAGTGACATCCTGTGAGGAAAACACGGACCTCGGATGGATCAGCGTTCAGCATCATGAGGCGAAGTTTCTGCGGGCTGACGCTGGTGAAGAAGACGTCCACGGAGCGACCCGTGGCCACGATGCTGTGAAAGAGGGAAACTCTCTTCTGGCAGGTGTAGCCGGAGCACCAACCGTGATCTTGAGGGCCTGGACACAAACACACACACAGTCAGCTTAAGAAGTGTGGAGAGAGCATTCACGTTTTACAGGTAGAAACCCGTCCTACCGTTGATCAGATCTACAAAGTCGTTACTGAGCACGGCGACGGGGGACAGACGTCTGGTCTCCGTGTCGGCGTCCAGACTCTCGATCACCAGCATCCTGTAATTCAGCCCGAAGCATTTGTAGCTCTGCCAGGAACTCACATAGGTGCAGTCTTTCCTGAGCACACCTGAACACAACAATTTGGGAAATTTGATTATATGTATGGCAAGAATGACCCGTGTCTTTATCAGAATTTAATTAACTATTGAGGCAATGGCTTAAATGGCAACAAATCATTCATGCATTTTTGTACTAAAATCTTCAGTTCAACTCAATAAAAATGTGGACAATCATTTTGTAGATTCTTCAGAAGAATATTAGAAACCTGATTTTTATTCTTTGTTCACTTCTCCCCTCACCTTTGTTGGGAGCGATCTGCTCGACTGGGATTCGGCTGCCGTCGAGGGCAGTGAGCATGACTTTGGGGATGCGATAGTCGCCCAGCCCCCTCCTGGGGTCTCCGTCCCACTCGTATTCGGACTGAGGCACCACGCTTCCCATGGCGCCCAGGAAGGAGCCGTCCATGTCCTTCAGCAACGTCTTCTTCTTTGCGTCGCAATCCATGTCCACACAGTCGGCCGGGTTGACCTTACTGAAACACAGAAGGGACGGATTATCAACCCGGATATGTCACTGTATGGCTGTAGATTGTACAATGAGTTTTCCCTTTAATTCCCTGAAATTTTGGGGAGTCATTATTCAGCCTCAAAGGCATGTTTTTGGACTTTGGAAATGAACTGGAAAAAAAACACACCCATAAATGCACTGAGTCCTTCTCAATAGCAGCCTGTCATCTTCTATCTAATGTGTGATAACGCACCCTAAATCAGGCCTGTGAACGAAGACTTTGCCCTTCTCGGTGCTGTCGACCATCGTTATGCCTGAAACCTCCACGGGGTGCTGCAGGTCCTCGTTCAGCGGGTTGGTGATGAACATGACGTTCGTCTCGCCGGAGCAAACGTCTTGGAAATTCACAAATGTCGTGTCTACAGAAGAACATAAAAAATTAAAAAAATTAAAAATCAAGGTGAATAAATATGTTTGTAAATCATTACTGAAGGACCAAAGCAGCCTGAACTCACCTGTGACTTTCATCAGGCCTTTAATGGCGTTGTAGCTCATGCCCAAGTGATGGGGCTTAAATGGAGCAGTGTTGTGTCCGGAAACAAAGTTAGGCCAGCAAAGTCCAGATCGACCTCCTGTACACAGTGGTAACAGAAACAGTGAGGAAAAAAAACGACAGTTTTTCATGTGAAGTGTTGATATGTGAGATAATATGTTTTATGTTGCATTGTATCTCAACTGTAGCACCTTCCACCTCTCATTCTCTCAGTTTCAATCACTTTGGTGGGTTTATTTTTGCCTGTTTTCAGTTTAATTATATTTGAACTTCTTTCTCTTTGATTTAGCTTTTGACAAAATGGTTGTTCATGCGAAACACTTTTCTGAATTTCATTGTTTAGCATCGTCGCTATAATGTGTTATAAAAATTAAGCTGTTTGCCCCCGCCTACGTCTCCTAACAAAAAGTAACATCATGCGGCCATTATGGCCACAAGATTCACCAGCATGTCAGCACATTTGCAACCCGAACTTCCGTCAATACATAAGAATATTGAAGAACGGCCAGATACTGAAAGGTGAACTTATAGAAAAAGAAGCAGCGGCACATCAATAAAATCTAAATTAATTCAGTCAATTTACCAATAAAATAGTACAGGTAACTTTACAGTGTTCCTATAATACAACATAACAACTACAATAAATGGATGATGGGTGGGTGTGTTTGCGGTCTGTTACCGTTGACGGGTCTGGGCGCTCGGTGGTCTGAGCTGATGACCACGTTAAAGTCGCTGCTGGGCAAAGTGTCCAAGCAGTTGAAGCTCGGGCTACCGCCAACAATCAAAGAATTCTGGAAAGAAAAAAATTAGACAAGGTTTTCTATTATCTGTTTGAAACAATGACCCTACTGATCAAATATTAGTGAATTAAAGAAACAAGCCCCTTACTTGAACGTGTACAGTTTTATCTGCATACATGTGTGTGAGTGAAGGCGGAGCGTAGATGAAAGGCATGATGCCCAGCCCGTTATCCACCAGGGTCACGTCGGAAACTATGATGCTCATGATTGTCTGAGACGAGCAGAAGAAAGATTAACTGTCAGTTGTGGTGAAAAAAATCTTGATTAAAGTATTTCTTTGAAATACGAAGAGACACAGTAAAGAATATTGAAGAAGTTGCTGTGTTGAGCCTAACGACCTTGATCAAAGGCCGAGTTCAAAACACTAAATTAAAGCTTTATAACGTCTCTAAAGGAGCCGGGATCACCTTTTGACATGCGGCTGGGAGCATAACGTCACAGAAATCCAGTGTCACACTCAGGCGGAGTTCAGTTACTGTACCTGGAAGTAGATTCCATAGTCGAAGCTCCTCCAGATGAAGAAACCCTGGACTAAACTGCAGCCGGGCAGGCCGTCCTCGTTCAGATAGACTCCGTACAAACCGCCGTGAGCTTCGTTATGAAGCCACTTCTCATTTTTGTTCCCAAAGCCTACAGGCAGAAAAGAAATACGGGGGGTATAAAAGATTTATATATCTTTGTCAACAAAAAAAAGATTTGTCAACATTAATACAAATACAGTGTATGATGTTGTAGTGTTCTATGAGTTATTTACCTGGGCATGGTTCACCGTTGATGCGATACGCGACTCTCTCATAACCTGCAACAATGTTATGCTGCAGCACAGTGTTTGTCCCCTCGTTGACCTGAAGTATTGAGAAATCAATTTTTTTTAATCATAAATATATAATAAAAGATATACAATATTCATGTGTGTATTTTGAGTTGTAAAACCTCGAATGCAGCGTTCCAGTCAAAGTTAAAGGTCTCCTCTCGGTCCTGGTACGACCCGGGCCACTGCGCCAGCATCAGCAGGTTCCACCTGGCCGTTACATTATCGCCCCAAATCCTGATGCCTGACGCAAAAAAACACACTCATTACTTTAACTAACCCTGGGAAGTGCTGGGTAGAGTCAGGAGGCAGAAGAAGGACGAGTTCGGGGTTTACCTTCTCCAACGGTGCGGTACACAACGTTTTGGTCAATGATTAGGTTGTGCGTCCCAAAGACGCCGATGGCCGGGGAGAAGCCGTCGTGGAAGGCACAGCCCTGAATGTACGAGTCCCCAGAAACCTGAAGCAAAGAAAAATATGACATCCATCTTAACGCCATGGATTGAACTGCTACTTTCACTGAGCTGCTGTGTATTGTGTGATATGAATATGTACCGGTCCCAGGTTCAGGAAAGCCACAGAGTAACGTGGGTCAAAGGAATCGGTCCAGCCCTCCTGACCAGAACGGTAAAACTCCACATTCCTAATCTGAGCTTTGCCTGGAGAAGAAAAAGTCAAAGTATGATGAAGAAAGATTAAAAAAACAAACCCAGAAGCAGTTCATCTCCTGCTTGCTTTTACTGAAAAAAGTGAGTATTGTTACTAGGGAGTCACAATAAAGCCTTTTGTTATTATAAAACTATTAAAGTAAACCAACAAGTGACATGTGTATTGTTAGAGAGTAGATGCTTTAAAAGTACTTCACTACAGCCATCACGAGTTATGTAATAACGTATACCAACATTTTTGTTACAATAAAGAGGAGAGGAAACTATTAATAACTCTAAAGTCTGTAAATAATCACAGATCTTCTTGTTGCGACAACACTTTTTATAACAGTATTATTATAGTGGTTGTATTTCAAGAAAAGATAATATTAGTTATATATAATATAACAACTTAGTAACATTATCTACACTGGTTACTGTTTGATAATGTTTTTGATACATAACCTACTTTTTCTTTTATCCATGTTTTAATGCAGACATATCTCTTAACACAGTTTCATTGTAGTTTAAATGTGGGAAAAAAAACCAAGTTATTTCTGATTTATTCTTCGGTTGATTTGTTTTTAGTTGAAATGGTAAAATGTGAAAATACTGTGATTCTTTACAGGAGATGTTAACACTTTTTAAGATGGGCTTGTGTTAAATATTGCGAATACAGAAACCAAAGTATTCTGCAGTGAAAGGAATCCCTTTGCTCCCTCTCAGTAAAAGTGTCCTTACCTTTGTAGTCGATTCCATTCCAGGAGTACGAGCCGACCAGCAGCCGCGCTCCGAATGACTCCTCCGTCATCTCTGGATACTCCTGACCAATGATCTTGATGTTTCTGGTCACATGACCGACGTCGGCCGCCAGCGTGTAGGAGTGAGACGTACCCGACACCAAGTGAGTCTTGCCTGGAAACGAGGAGAAAACATTTTTACTTCAGTCGCTTTATATCCAAAGTTTAAGGTTGTTCGAAATAAAATGAAAAATTCAAATTTCATGAAATGGAGTCTCGAGAAACCAAACTGACCGATGTGGGTGTAGGTCAAAGGTTGGTTCAGGGTCAGAGTGCGGCCGTCAGAGGACACGGCAGCGATCGTATGTTTCTCAGTCTCCCGCGGGCTGTAGCTGGTCGTGGAGATGACGACTTCATCTCCAACCTGCACAAACGCAAAACACACAGAAGCAGCAGATCAGAGCTTGTTCAATCACTGTTCATGTAAATACTACAGTGTGAAATAATTTAGCATGACAAAATATATATATAGAAGAGCAGTAATACTAAGAGAAAAATGTGGTAGGACAACAGTGCCCCGAAAAATAAAAATAAAAAAAAAACTATTACAAAACCGGAACAAATAAATCGATGCAGACCTGCCAGTCCACAGACTTGCTCAGCGTCAGAGAGTTTGATCCAGCAGCAGCAGTCGCAGCCAGTTTGGTGTGATAAACAGAGAGAGGAAGTCCGAAGAGCTCCAGAGTGCCAAAGACACCTGAGTCAACAACAAAAGACAGTCAGACATGTGACAATATCTGAAAAGATCAACCAACTTTTTTTGATTTTCTTAACGATTGCAGCGTATTTACATTGATTTTACAACATATGTTCTACATTTATACTTGAAACACAAAATGCAGGTTTCTTAAAAATGTACAACTAAGAAAGTATTGAACAAATATTATGAGTTAATATCAGAATACAATGCCACAGCAAAAAGAAAACTATCAAACAGCTACCGCAATGATTTGACTCTTTTAAGAAAGAAGTTGGATGGAGGCAAAGGTGTAAATGCATGTTTTGTATGGAACATATTGGAAATAAAACATTGGCTGTGCATTTATTGAGACACGAATGCTCCGTTTTAGAACTTCCAACAGATTTTATGACGTATTTCAGCTTATTGAGAATGACTGAAGAGTAAAGTCATTTAACATTATTGTTTATTTATAAAATTATTTTTTCAATCTGTTAATAAATGCAACAGCAATGCCAAGTATTTCCTATAGAAACAGCTGTTTTCCTAAAGAAACAGCTTTTTTTTCTCCCAAAACAAACTCTGAAATGACCATTATGTTTCAACACAGTGTGAACAAAACAAGAAGGACTGCTCCTAGTTTCTTTGTTATATCGGTGAAGTCGCTATTCTCACCCAGCACTTTGGATCCCTGGTTGGGTCCATTGGGCAGAGGCCAGTCGGGAGTTCGGTGGTTTCCTCTCAGTTCGATGAGCAGCTGGCCTCTAAACGGCTCATCTTCCCGGCCTGCAATCATCCTGCCACCCTGTAAAGTACACAAAAAAAAACACATTATATATAATATCATAGTTCTTTTGTGAATCACTACGATATTAAAAACTTTTGTCTTGTCTGCAGTTTGTACTATTACTAGTATCTCTGTTGCTGATTGTTTAATATCTTAGGGTCTAACTATAATGTGATTTGTTAATGACACACAAATCTCTATACATATAAATCAAAGAGATCAAATGCACTGAAAAGGCATAAAACAAATATTCATTACAATTTAAAAAATTCATTCTTGGTAATTACTTAGAAAATAGAGATGACACAGACCTGAATGGAGATGTACACTGCATCGATCACCACTGTCCTGTACTTGGGAGCAGAGCGAGCCGGTCCGGAGGATGAGCTGTTCATGGTGTCGGGGATCTCGAGCACTCCGTTGACCGTCAGCTTGTTGAGGGCAGGAGGGTTACTGTCCAGAACAACCCACTTCTCTGTGGTTGGAGAGATAAAATGTATTGAATGGGGGATGTAAATGCTGTGTGTACTGTTGTACATTGGGTGGTAGTGTTGAGTCACTTTTGTCCTAATGTATGTCTGACTTTCACTGTTGTGGCTCTTCTGTTTTTTTAGGAGGGAAATTGTAGTGGTCAAGGAATTGCTTTTTTTTTGCTTTTTCTTTTTTGATATTTCAAAATATAATGCAGTCATCTAAAATCAGGTGACTGACACTAAAATCAGTAAATTTTTTGTTACAACAATAATCCTGTTTAATCTTATGTTCCATCATGTAGAATATGTCGCTGAGCTTGAGTCATTATTGTGCTACATATATATCCAGCTACTTCATTGAGTGACTCAATACACCACCTTATGGTGCAAACTGGTATTGCATGACTAAACAGGCAAGCATTAACAGCTTGGTCGGTCAGCAACAAAAAAGATTTACTTTGAGACGACCTTATGATTATTTAGTTACATTTATGACATATTGTGCCTTAAGTCAACATTACCTGATGGAATGACCACATCACTGCCCTCTGCAGGCACCGTGAAGTTGTTTTCAGCTGAATCTCTCCAGAAAGAGGCATTAGACCAAAGACTACAGACAAACAGACACATATTCATGTCATAAAGAGAAAATTAAGAGTCAATCAATGTGGAGATGCTGCTGATAGTGTATGAAAAAAAAAAGATGCCTGGTTACTGTGAGAATTTTAATTAGCGTACATGAAGTCGTCCGGTCGGCTGCTGGGTAATGGGGCGAGCGTGGCAGGTGGCGCTGGAGGAGGAGGGACGCAGTTCGGGTGGAAGCAGACGAAGACTTGGAAGTTCACCGCGACGTCACTCATGGAGCGGTCGACGCTGTTACGTTTCCCGCGCGCGTTCATCTTCCCAGACACTACAGAAACAGAAACAATTGCTCAAAGAATAAAACTAAATCCAAAGTGACTCCAAAGAACTAATACAATTCTTCTCTGTCAAAGCCAATAATCACACTCTTCACTTTAACCGCAGTAATTAGAGGAGAGCGTCTCTAACCGAGGTAGAAGAGGTCCTTGGTGTTTTCGTCGAAGTACCAGTCGCCGTTCTTGCTGCTGAAGGTCAGAGGCGACTTGGAGCCGTTTCTCTTGTCGATGATGCGGAAACTGTTTGGACTCTGGGTGAAGTTGTGATTCATGATCACATACTGATCCGACTGCATGCGGGAGAAAAAAAAAAAAAAGAAAAAAGGGTAAATCAGATCAAAGCTGGTGTGAGAAAACATGAAATTGTGGGAGATCTTTGTTACCTTGAAGCTGTAAAACTTTGCATTGTAGCTGATGTTGGTGATCTGGTCGGCGTTATCAAAGTACCAGTTGTACGTGTTTCCAGAGGGCAGCAGAGCCATCCAGCCAAACTTATGAGTCATTCTTTTCTTCAAATACGGGACCACACTGGTGCCTGAATGTGAAAGCAGATTATCTCATCATATGGTTCACAGTATACAAATATTATCTAATAATACACATAAAAAATAATAATATATGTAAGTATACATTTTCAATTTTTTATAGTGTTTATAAACAATGTTTATTAAACTGCCACATGTGTGGATCTTTTTTTGTTAGTCCTTTTAGAAATATGTGTGAAAGAAAAAGTGACGATAATCTGCGTTTTCGTGAAAATATTTTAAGATAATTAAACAGTATGGTTCTGTACAAGGTATTGGTATCGGACTGGTTATGGAGAGACTTTAATAAACATTTATATCTGCTTACAATAACATCATAGCCATATTTTGACTATCTAATTGCTTTTTACACTTAATTTTAACAATGCAGTGGTTTTAAAAAAAGTGGCTGATTGCGTGCCAGTACCATGTGAGTTGGTAAAGATGGCATCCTTGGCTACCAGAGAGTTCGGTCGCGGGTTGTTGAAGGACAAACGGTGGAAGCCGACGGTTTGGTCGCACACGGCGCCGGGGAAGCCCACACTCCACTCGGGACTCTCGGAGCAGTGAGCCGGGTCTAGCAGGTTACTCATGGGCACGACGGTGTGATCGACGTTACCTGAAGACGAGAGGAAAAATGTCAGCAGAAATCCCATGCTCATAAAAAAACAAACAAACAAAAAAACACTCGCTTATAGAAAAGTCAATATCGTAGCGTTTTTCAAACGAGATTAGCTGTGAGATGGTAAATACCAACAATACATGTATTTAAAAATCCAAGCCAAGACTTTCCAGAGTGGAATAACACGCCACACTTCATAAAATATAGTCATGTTTTGCTTCTATGCTAAAGTTAATTTCACCAAATCAACATGTTTATCAATCATGTGGCCTTCACAGTTTTTTTATTTTTTTTTATTCATGATTTCTTATCAAAAATCAAAAGCAGAAAGGCCCGCTTGAAATGATCTTCTTATTTCAGCTTTAATTCTAATCAGTAATGCATGATTTTAAAATCATTATCCTATAACACTTTGAAAATAATATGCAAGTGTATTATTGATAAATCACATTTCAAGAATTTGCTTCTGGAATTAATAAAGTATTTCTTATAATCTATTTTAAATTAAATATTTCTTAATATTAATTTAAACTAAAGTGAAACCAGAAGAAAAGTTACCCTAAAAAGAAAACAGTTTTTTTCTCCAAACAAGTTTAATTATTTAATAAGTGAAAGACTGGTGACATGGCACTCGAGTGTTCGCCATCAAAACAGATTTCATGCTGAGATAGGTGCATCGGTTATAAAACGTTTAAAGAAATTGAGTTAATCTGATGTTATAAACAGTCTGAAACGGTTGCTGTATTTCCACCCATATGAGGATTGCATTGTATTCCGATAGACATGTGGTTCATTCAGTTTATGAGCTCCTGAATAAGAAAAAGTGGGAAAGGTGACAGCCCCATGATAATAAACATAAATACCTGTCAGTGAGCCATCGGTGTCCTGCAGCTGCACTTCATGTTCCCACCTGAATCCGGCCTTGTTTGGTGATTTAAAGTACTGAATGCCACCAAACCTGGCGGCCCAGCCTCCGCACCGATCCATGCACGTCCCGTCGATCTTGGTTACCCCGATGGCCGTGCAGGAGCCGCGGTCGAAGTGGATGAACTTTGTGTTCAGCACACTCATGCCGTCGTCGAAGGGCAGGATGACGCCTCTCTGTGTGCAGTAGTTGCTCCCCAGCATGAGCTCGTCGACGTGGCCCACGATGGTGCTGTTGGACACCGTCGCTCCTCCTTCTTCCCCAAAGCCGCTGACATACGACTGGATAATGCGTTTGCCTTCGATGCCGGCTTTCTCGTTGTTGACCATGACGAAGCCGCTGAACTGAATGGCGCCCACGTTGACCCACTCGGCGCCCTTCTCGCAGTTCCAGGTGGTGAGGGAACGGAAGATGGCAGGTTCTGGGATCTTGGACCTACAGCCTCCGTCCTTCATTGGGAAAAAATCTTGGAAGATCCAAAGCCCAAACCAGCCCTGAGAGTGCACGGTGTTGTTGGAAAACTCCCCCAGAGGAACCTTCTTCTGGCAGATGTTTTGGTTGTAGGACGGGCCGTCGGGGTGCTCATGCATGCGGTACCAGAAACCGAAGTGTGTTCCCCCCGCTGCAACATTGTGGCGAATGATGTTGTTTGGATTTGTGACCCAGTAGGCGGCGGGAGTGATGTCGTCGTTCAGCAGGCTGGTGCTCTGCTTGACGAACACAGCCAGGTTGTACTGCAGAATGTTCTCCGTCTCAATGCCGTCCTCGATGAAGAAGGCCCCGCCCATGATGTTGTAGATGACGTTCTTCTCCACCAGCAGCTGGTGGGTGTTGTGGATGGTCACGGCCCTGTTGAACGTCTGATGGATGGCACAGCCCCTCACATATGACTTGTAGTCGATCTTTCCCATCAGATGCCAGTGGATGGGGTAACGTCCCAACCTGAAGGCCTGTCCAGCATGGAAGACCTGTTGGACACGTGAAGGGAGAGGATTTAGAGTGCTAACTTTTTAAATTTCTTGAATACTCGACAAATTGATTAAAATTACTAGGTAATTCATTTTAACTTAGACATAGTCTTATTCCAAAATTAAATAGTGTTACCCATTCCAACCTGAAGAAATGAACTCAAACTAATTTTCACAAGCCTGGATGACTATCACTCCCTTTTGTCATAACCAATCATAAATCCCTCTCCTGGCTCCAACTAATACAAATCGCAGCAGCTCTACTTCTCATTTGTTACGATGGCATCAAATAACTTGCCATCCCTGTGCATTGTAGAACTGAGCGCAAAAATTCTAAGGGCCCTTTTAAAAGTTTGTCAAGCCGTGGGAGATTTTCTCAACGTTAAATTAAACATGTTACCTCTACATATTCCAGCCTGCCGATGGCTAAATTCTCATTCGGTCGAGGTGCATGAAACATGATGCAGCCTCCAAACTGATCGCTGCCAGCTTCCTCCCCGAAGCGCCCCTGGAAACAGGTCTGAGTGGAGAATTCTCCTGCAGGACACAGGGAAAAAAAGAACATCATATATGATGTATTATTGTGTGACAGGTATGGGAGGTAATGCAGGAATAAAAACTCATCAAATTAAGCAAACATATAGGGTGCAATTTATTTTTAATAAAAGAAAAAATTGAGGCTTTGCAACATTATCACTCCTTTATTGACCAACGTCTGCATCTTGAGCTGCCTTATACCCCGAGTTAATACAGTAATCTTCAAGAAAAATGCTGTCGAAATGAATAAGGCCTCCCCCCTGATGGTTAACTCTACAATATATTATTCAGATGTACTGCGATGATCATCCAGACCTGTGTTGAATCCGGCAGGACAAGCCTTGATGGTCTCGTCCCACTCCTGGTGTTGGGAGCCTCGGACCACCACGTTCCTGGTGAGGAGACCCACCTCGCCTCTGGCTTCAAACACTGTGCCGTCGGGAAGCTTCACCGACACCCCGAGGTGAGTGTAGCTCAGCGGCTCGGTCAGCGTGAGGGTCTTTCCATTGCTGGAAACAGAGGCAATCTTCCTCACCTCGTTCTCCCTCTGACTGTGTCTGGAAAAGGATTAACAGGTGCTGATTATTAGATTGAGACTCTTTTAGGGTGGATTACAAACAATGACTTATCAATGAGACCTCAGATCATTCAGCCCATGTCTTGTCATGTCACATTTTTTTTCTGTCTTTTGTCTCTTTTTCATGTGTTTAGCTGCAATCACGATCCACAGACTTCTTATATACATTCTGAGCCTGAACAACGACCACTCACTGCTGTGGCTTTGCTGAACAATATGGAATGAAGACTGTATTTCTATCTTCTCAGCCTATGATGGCTCAATTACAAGTGAAGTTTCTCTGCTGAACACACCATTGGATGTTTGTTTTGTGAATACTTTGTGGTACCTGTGGCCGGTGGAGGCAATGACAATCTCATCTCCTTGCTTCCAAGTCACTGCCTGCATCAAGGTCAGAGTGGCAGAGCCGCTCGTCGCTGTCTCAGCCAATCGCGTCCAGGGGACAGGGACAGGAATACCTGGAGGAACAGGTTATCAACAATGAGCTGCACCCGAAGCAACACAGACAAGACCAACACCTCTGCAACAGACAAAAACACTCAAATTACGTGGTCAGTGTACCATTACATGACATAACAATGTGTGACGAGACGTTCTGGAATATTTGGGTCACAAATGCAATACGCCTCTTAGATCTACAGAGCAGGACTGATTGCAGACTAAATGTGCAAATACGACGACATTAGAATATTTTACATGCTTACTAAGATCTGTGATCCAAAATGTGCAGAGAAATGCAATGTCAGTATTATATGGCATTTCATTACACGCAAAAAAAAAATGTTCATAGGTGATTTTGTGTAGTATTTTCCAAATGTGATGTTACAATTTTGACTCATTTATTATTTTTGTAAAGGAAACATAAAGAAGATAATAAAGGTTAGTTCTGTATCTACTTGATTTAATAAGAAAACCAAGACATGCAATAATAAGAAAAATAATATTAATAAGAAAAGCAACCCATGCATGCATAATTTTCCCCCCTAAATTTTCAAAGTTTCAACACACTTCACAGTGAAAAGGGAGATAATATCACATTTCCACATAATATCTCTGATGTATAAAGGAGTCATTCCTTCAGCTTTGTATTTACCATTAAAATACAAACTTAGATTCAAACCTGTAATTTAAACTGCTGAAAGAAAGTGCCAAAACTACTTTCAAATGTCACATTAAAATGTAATGTATGAAATAAAAGCAAAATAAGTCTGATTCAATGAAACCTGCTCCGGTACAGAGATTTCATTTCGTGGGTTCATACCGTGGAGGTCCAGCACGCCCTCTCTAACCGCGAGCGTCTTGGTCCCGTAAACGGGCAGCTCAGGTGAGCGCAAGTTTCCGTGCAGTGTGATGATGGCTTTGTGTTGGAACGGCGCCCCCTCCTGACCGACCTGGAGCCGCCCGCCATCCGTGATCAGGATGTTTTCTGCCTGCAGCTCGATGTCCGCTTCTTCAAACACCAACGTCCCCCCTGAGCACAAACAACCGTCAGCTCACGGCGCGAGGGCAGAAACACACAGCTCGGATTTCTCAGGAGGATATTTACCATCATCAAACTCGCACTAGTTACATCTGCTTTGTCAAAGTATAAAATGTTGTTATATTGAGGAAGATTAAGATGTATGATTGGGCCTGCCAAACCGTGGGGTGCAGAGGTGCACTAAACATGGTTTTGTATGGTGGTTTGCACAAACTTGGTACGATAGCTTATACCTATGCTTTTGTATTTTGAATTTTTTGAACTGAATTTCTTTTTGAAATAAAATGTCTAAAAAAAAAATCCATAACAAAGTGTGTTTTGTACCTTGAATCAGGAGCATTTTGAGTACAGGGGTGCTGGTGTCCAGCAGGATTGTTTGTCCTTTAGTGATGACAGCAAACGAGCCCTTCTCGGGTGGAGAAAGACCCCCCCACGTGTACTTGGACGACCACAAATCAATGTAGAAGAAATCTGCATTGTCCTGAAGAGAGACACAAGTACTTGACGGGCCAGCTGACACAGCTTTGTGGATCCTCGGCATCTTTAGGATATGAAACCGTCTATGAAACAGAAAACACCTTGTTCTCTTACCATGGTGGCGATGCCTCGGTCTCCGATCATGACTCTGACTTTGGTTTCCTGCGACTGTCTCTGGGCGTTGGTCACACAGATGATGTGTGTGCTGTTGGTGGACTGGACGTCGCAAACTGAGCCTGCGATCGTCACGTTGACTTCCTTCATATCGGCGCTGTAAAGACACAGAGCAAGGAAACAAAAATACAAAGAAAGTATGAATATGTGAATCCAATATGGCTAAAAAACAACTATACCATTGAACATGTCTATACAACATGCATCTAACGTTTAATTATTACTGTTTACTACTTTTATCATTACATATATAAGATAAGACATTAAAGTGCAGTCTTTTAATAGACAGTGACTATCCATGCTACTTAAAATTGTTTGAGTTTGTTTCAAAGAGCAAATGTGTATCATGTCACTCATGAATGAGTGTTTTGCAATATTTGTATCGTGTATGTTAACATACAGTACTGTCTTCTATGTCTTTCTCTGTGTTCATCTGATGTGGGCTTGTGTATATTCCACAAGTTACACACGTCTTAGATACTGGTGTAACATGTGTACTGTAAATCCACCGTTAACTGCATCCATTAAAAAAAAAAAAAAAACAAACTGTTATTGTATAGTTCAGTATGAGTTTACATTGTTTTTTTTTATTTATTGTAAATTTACACAAATGGATATTAAGTTTCATTACACATTTTTTTTTTATTTGTTATGAAGAATAATTACTATTCTAATACTGCATTTTGATAGTAACAACTGTAGTACCTCTAATGATAGTATACTGTATAATACGCTTTATATTGTCCATTAAAAGGTCAAATAGTTTGTTATATTTTTTAGGTGCATCAAGAAGCCTCTAAGCTATATGTGTCAATTATCCATGTAAAAATGTAGACATTCAAATATTGTTTATTCTGTGTCGTATAAACAGAGTATTTGTCTGATATATTCTTCATGCGCCTAAAGTGACAAGTGTTCTTGCTGTGAACAAAGACATGTTGTGTAAGTTGAGCGCTTTATTCTTGAGCAGTGGTCCATAATCTGGGAGTGTCTCTCCATTGTGTCGTCTGTTTACTGAAGACTCTCTCCTCTGCCGCCGCACCTGAAACCCGAGCCGGAGATGATGAGCCGGGTGCCTCCGGCGGTTCCCCCCCTGCGAGGAGACACCTCGGATATCACCGGAGTCAGCTGAGATTTGTATGTGTAGCCGCTGGATACGTTGACGGCAACCACCGGGTTGATGACGGCGACGACGCAGCTCACCTCTGACTCAGTGCCTGACGGGAGACAGAGGACATGCTCGTGTAACCGCACACAGATAAAGACGATATTAAAGATGTGGCGGAAATTACAAAGTCTTAGGAGATAACAAGCAGACAGATGAGTCATTATCCATCACTAGTTATTGTCTAATCTGACACGTCTGCACCACAGGGGCGACGACATTCTTCTCAATCTGTATCCGCATCGGGGCGTTTAAAGTTCAGCCAGACGTGACTGCTTTGTCACGAGAGCCAAAAACACCAAAAACCAACAACAGAGCTTTTCACAGATAATGTATTTGCTGCTAAGCAGTGTTTGAAATCCAGTGATTTGTGAAAGACAACATATAATCATTTAGGCATTTTGCAAAGTAGTGAGCTCAGTTTCAGACGTGAAGGGGTAAAAACTGAATTTTGTAATATAGTAAGTATATCATTCATTGATAGTAATATGGATCTACCGCCACTGGGATTTAAAAACATGTTTGTCAGTCATGTAGGGATTCATTTTTTTTGATGATGATAAACATCAATTGACTTTAAATTAAAAACAAAGATTTGTGGCTTTTCCACACATTGTTTATTTTGATTAGACACATCCCAGAAGCTGCACAGACAAAATATAGCAAATTCACATGTGAGGCGTAATGAATCCAATTATTTCCATTAATTAAACCTTTATGTCATATTTCGGGGGCCGCGTGGTGGTGTAGTGGTTAGAACTCCTGCCTTGAATCTGTGTTACCTGGGATTGTATTACACTCATATCTGTACTCAGTTTTAGCAGCTACCCAAATATAAGCATTTCTTGGTGCATATTATAAAAGAAACAAGAACTACAAAGGAAAATCAACAAGCTGCCACTTCTTAACAAAGACCGGCATTAATGTTAACTGAACAAACAATGACCCAACATGCACACCTTCTATTCAAGATGCAAGGTGAAATAACCTCCATGTACCTGTATGTTTTTTGCACTATTATTATGACTTGTTCTTCACCATATGCTTGGACTGCCTGCTTGAGCAGTGAATGTAATCAATATTTTATTATAAAATGTATATAAATATACATTGATGGTACTGTCATGATTGTAAAAGAAGTCAGGCTTACTGTTGTTTGATGGAGATTGGCAGTACAGACGGGTCGATGTTGACATTTCTCTGTCGACTTCACACTCGCGCCCACAGATGTGCACAGCGGAGTGATGTGGGTCAAAGCCGGAGCCGTGGACAGACAGCAGAGCACCGCCAGCAAAACTACCTGAATCAGAGACACAGAATCTATTCAGCAAGATAATATTCAACTTTAAATCAGCAATGGAAACCAAGAAAAAAAACTGAAGAATGACCAGATAGTGGTTATTTTTTTATTTAAGGCCAGCAAACTAACAAAAAGTGTAAAATTATGACTTACCCTGATTAGGCTGCACGCTGCTGAGAGTCAGTTCATATGTGAACATGACTTCGGACTGAGCGTGACCTTTGACTTGGTGATGCACCGTGACCAGATAAGTCCCTCCAGGGTTGTTGCCAGCGGTGCATTCAACCTGTGTGTCCGATACAGATGAGACGTTGCAGGGGACGTAGTTGATGGTGACAGAAACGAGGTCAGAGTCGATGCCAAATCCCGAACCCGTTAGGGTGATGGTGGACCCACTCGGCCCTGCAAGAAGTGAAGAGTGGAGAAAAAAAGATGACAACGACCCCAGCTTAATTATTCTGAGCTTAATACATAAGTTCCTACAACAGACATGTTAATCTTACCGGTGGTGGGGCTGACAGAGCTGATGACAGGAGTGTGTTCTGCAGAGTACGTGAAGTTGAGAGGAGAATACTCCACGGAGAAAACCCGAATGTTGGCGGTCACCAGCCCCGGAATGTGGGGAGTCGTCAGGCAGAGAAGACGACTCGCTGTCACCTCCTGGATCTTGCAGGTTTTTCCTCCGACCTTGACGCTCGTGTTTCCTGCTGCAAACCCGTTTCCTGTGAAAACCAGAGGCGTTCCTCCGGCCAGACTGCCCACGTCAGGGTTGAGGGCGGCTTGAGCTTCGCTGCTCAGGGTTATGCTACCAGACGCCAGGCCTTTGCTTCTTATGATGACTTTGACTGGATGGTCACCTGCAGGCAGGCCACTGACCGTCAGGTTGATGCTACCGTCGCTCACCGCAGTCACTTCTAACTCTGTCGCTCCGGCAAAAACAGCCACGTCTTCCACATGGCTTCCAAACCCTGATCCAGAGACGGTGACCAGGGTCATGTCGTTGATGCTGTCGGGTGAGATGCTGGCGATCGTGGGAATGACGGAGGAGGAGTACCTGAAGGAGCAGTTTGAGTGGCAGGAGCTCCGGATCCT
>OMNM01064842.1:5691-18214 GCA_900302745.1 Parablennius parvicornis | reverse complement strand
ATCCTCCAGATCGTTCTTCACGTCTTCAGGCTCTTTGGGAAGAGCAACGATCAGCTGATCTGGGACCCTGCGGTAAACAAATATCTGTGTGTGCGTGCATGTGTATGTGTGTGAGGGTGGTGGGTGGGTGTATCTAATGTTGTTACCATGTCTTCCAGGCGGGTTCTCCCATCAGTACCAATGTGTGTGTGACTTCCTCGGTTCACCTTACAGAGAGGAAGTCCAATGGGTCGGTGCTGCTTCAGTTACTGTTTAGACTTCAGTCTGACATCTTCAACCTCCTCCTCCTTCCCCCCCTTGTCTTACATTTCTTGTCTGAGTCTGATTTTCTTTATACGTGTCTGTCTCAGTCTCCGTCATGCCTTCATTCTTCGTCTCATCCTTGAACGTCCTGACATTCCAGCTCTGGTCTCTGTCTCTGCAGGATGTGGACACCATCTATCTGACGCAGGACACCCAAGAGCTCAACCTGCAAGACTTCATCCACCTGGAGACCAGGTGAGTTTCGTGCAGTCGCTCAGTGCAGTTGTCTGAAACGAAGATCTCAAACTTTAACACAATCTGGATGACAGCGATGACTACAACTAGGTTCACTACAATGGATCCAAAAGTCAAAGGTACAGTTTATCAGATTCATGGTGTAATGGTGACTATGTGCAGTGGGGACACCACTGAGTCACTGATGCCTAGTCGATCCTCAGCACAGCACAGCTTAGTTTGTTCCAGGCCTGTGGCAGATGGAACTAATGCACCAAATCGTGGTACAAAGTGGAATTACAATGAGAAGCTTCTGCGATAATTCGTAGTTTTCGGTTTGTTCATGCAGCTCAACACGTTGACATGATGATGCATGTGTTGCTTACGATTTAATCACGACATGAAATACCCATGGCAGATGTACTGCTTGCAGTAATTAATACAAGGTGGTTGATGTGATTTAATAGAGTTTTTTCAAATATAAACACAAAAGCATTTAAGCAATTAAAGCTGCAAGCATCGTTGCTCGGGACCTCGGGCTCGTCGGGGTCAACCCAATCATGACTTCTGGCCCAGTCATGTCTTCTGGCATATTTAAATATTGATAAAGTATACATTTTGATGGTTTTAACAAAAAAGGACTTTTATTTTGGAAAAATGTTGGGGGCTTTTACTTCAAAAGCCAACGAAGCTCGAGTCTAGCTAATTCCTTAATATAATTTTTTAAGGTTTTAGGTATAGTTTTTAAGAAACAGACTTTTACTTTGAAAATATTTTGGGCTTTTATTTTGAAAACCAGCTCACGTCGAGCATAGCTAGACACTTAATATCCATTTAGGAGTCAACATGGTAAATCTAGCAAATTCCTAGCCAATCAGTTAAAGCGAAATAAAGAAAAATTTACAATTTCCTCAGTTAAAGCTCAAAAGAGTAAAGTTACTTATGATCCTTAAGAAATAAACAATACTTTCAGAGAATTCTACAAAAACCTTATTCTTCAGAGAAATCTTATCACAATCTGACATAGAGAACTTTCTGAGCACAGTTGACCTCCCAAAATTAAAAGACTAACAGAACCCAGGCCTAGAAGCTCCCATCTCAGTAGAAGAACTACATGAAGCTCTCCAGCAAATGCTTGAAAGTAAAGCCCCAGGAGCTGATGGATACCCTGCTGTATTCTACAAAGAATTTTAGTCTCTACTGTCACCAACTTACTTCAGATTAATTGAAAAAATCAAAGAATCCTCAACTCTCCCCTCATATATGAACTGTGCTAATATTAGCCTCACACTCCCATCCAGCTATCACCCAATATTACTAATTAATGTTGATCTTAAAATAATTAGTGAAACCTTTGCATCCTGATTGGAAAAAATCATGCCCCACATCATACACCCGCAATAAACTTGGTTCATTAAAGGTCGTCACTCCACTAACAGTACATGTAGATTAATTAATCTTATAGACCACTGCCACTGTGGCAGGATAAAGAAATCTCAGGAGCTGAAGGTGAATGCGTCTTTATTGCACTCTGACACAACGAACTGGAAAACACCAGAAACCGCTGCAAGCGGGAAAACTAGAACACGTCCCCCGTCCCACAGTCCTCTGGGTGAGAGACCCGCCTCCTAGACCACCACAATATTAACATAAGCTACAGAGAAGACACCATGTTGAAGAGGTAACTTTGATCTTTAAAAGACATTGTGATTAAAAGAAGGAATAAAAGGAGGAAAAGCTCTTTTCTGTTTGACCGATCAAAGAAAAGTTCCACCTTGGAAACTGGTTTGAAAAAGTGACTGACAGAAACACAAAAACCAATAACATTTTTTATGGTTTAGCTTGTATTATGAAAACTGGGCCTACATCTCCATAATTTGGCTTTGGAGTTTTTTACATGACAATATGACTCCAGAGCAAGAAGAGAGCAGCTGCTGGTTTGAATTTGATTTGTTGGGTTTCTCTCTGTTAAAAGCACCTTGAAATGATTGTGTTGTATGTGGTGTATAAATAAAGTTGAATTTAATTGAATTAAACACGACACTGGCTGCTGCAGGTCCACATGTTGACAGATGACACTTTGCTCCTTCCTCCTGTCCTCTGAAATCTCATTCAGCATGCGTCTTACCCTGCAGCCCTCGCAGCAAACTCCATGAGCACACTGAGCCTCCACCTTCAGGGTGCAGTTGTTGGCATTGCAGCAGTCACTGGTGCACTCCTGTGAACGTCAGAATAGAAAAATGAAAATGATGTTCAGGCAGTAAATTTCACCTTCACCTAAATTCAACATCAAATGGGAAATTTGGAAATGTGAATGAATTGATAATGACTTATTTTTCTTTTTTTTGGTAAGTATTTGTACGACCAGCTTTTGTTTTCTTGTTGGGTTGAGTTTTTATTAGGTTACTAAAACACATCAGAAAGAGGCTGACAGATCCAGAGGAGATTATTAGTGAATAATAAACATGAAACCAGATCCAATTCCCACTAGACTGTTTAAAGATGTTTTCCATCAGATTAGTAAATTAATACAAGACCAGATCAACATATCTTTTGTAACAGGCTCTGGAAGGCTCAGGCTGCTGTTGTTAAACCTCTTATTAAAATGTAATCTTTGATGCAGGTGTTTGAAAATGTTACAGGCCAATATTCAACCTTTTATTCGTAAAATTATGGAAAAAGTTTTCGCAGGTAGCTATGAGACCATTTATGTACAAACAACTTATTTGAGTCTTTCCAGTCAGGTTTTAGATTCATCATAGCAGAGAGGCTCTTGTCAGAGTTACTAATTATCTTCTCATGGCCTCTGACAGAAGACTGGTCTCTGTTCTGGTCTTGTTTGATCTCAGTGTTGCATTTGATGCTACTGATCATAACATCCTACAGAGAATGAAACATTACATCAGGAAGTAAGGTGGAGCGCTGGGGGTTGGTCACATGATCTTGATCAAGATGGACGGATCAAGGAAGACTTTACTCTGCTCCATAATTTAAGCTGATCTACGACTTTCTCAGAGTATAATCAATTCCAACTTTTGGAAATGAGCAACCCCAGGCCAGCGGCACCAGGGGGAGAACCGAGTCTTCTCCTGGCTGGTGATGGTCTTGGGGCTTTACCATCAGGCATGTGCTGGATGCAGTTCTTCTACTGATATGGGAGCTTCTAGGCCTTAGGTCTAATTTTGGGAGGTCAGCTGTGCTCAGAAAGCTCTCTATTTCACATTGTGATGGATCTATCTGTGAAGAATAAAGTTTTTTGTAGAATTATCTGAAAGTATTTTTTCTTCAGGGTCTAAAGTGACTTAACTATTTTGAGTTTTAACTGAGGAGATTGTCCATTTTTCCTCTTTTCATTTCAACTGATTGGCTAGGAATTTGCTGTATTTATTTCTATGTTCAAAGTCCTACAAGCATAATTTCTGTGGTTCAAATTGTATTTTATGTTTAATCATTTTATTCAAGTCCATTTTTAATTTCCTTAACTCACTCAATAAGCAGTCGTTCGAGGAGTTGGCGTGAGCCTTCTCCATGGCTTTGAATTTATCTTTCATTTCATTTTATTTAATTTTTAGGCTTATGAGGAGTAATAAATGATTTTGCCTCATGATGATTTTAGCCATCTCAGAGACACCAGGTAGGTTGTTTGTTTCTAAAAAGATTGTCCACTGTTTTTTAAAGAATGTGAGGAAGTCTGGATCCTTAAGCAGTGATGTGTTAAATCTACCTTTATCTGATAGGATATGATTGTTCTATTAGTGACTGTCATGGTGACGGATGCATGGTCACTGATAGTAAATAGTGAATTTCTGTGTCCGAAGTGTCCTTAATCACCAAGTTACTCACCAAAAAGTAATAGCATGAATAGAATTGGTGCACTGCTAAGAAGAAGGTGTACTCTTTAAGCTTTTGAATTCTTGTGACCTGGCAGATCTCAAATTCAAAGCACTGCCGGAAGGCAGCGTTTTCATCAACTTTTTGTGTTTCTACACATTTAAAGTTACTCTTCCAGAAGAAAAATATTTGAAATATACTTCTCATAAAGGTAAGAGAGAATATAAGCCAGTACAGTAGAACAAGACCATCACCACTCATTTCCACAAATTTTTAAACCACAGGTCCACAAATCAATCACAGCAAAGTCGATATGTTTACAAACAAACTGGAATTTGAAACGATCAAACTTAATGTGTTTATGTTTTGCTGAATTGTGTCATCTTGGGATCCTGTTTGATGAGACCAACTGAAACCTGCAGCTCTTCAGGAACAAAAGTGATGGATTGAAGAATGGTGGTAGCAGCATCAGGCCACAATGTGCCTGATGCTGCTACCACAAAGTGGAAGAACAGATTCTAGCTTCATGTAGTAATTTAAAGAGATATGAATAATAATTCTGCTCACATCAGGTTCTCCACAGTCGCACTCTTCTCCGTCCTCCACAAAACCATTTCCACACTTTTTCCCCCCGACCAGGTCTTTCATGTCTGGCATGTTGTAGAGGCACATGCCCCCTCCCTTCCGGAAGTAGCTGTCCAGGTCACGTTTGCTGCAGCGGCTGAAAACTCTGGGAAATGGGTGCCTGGACACAGATAATAGATGTTTACCTGAATGTGAAAATGCAGCAATTTGTAAATTATACAATAATCTGGATAATGGAAAACTGAAAAGATTGTCAATTTATTGCTCTCGTCAGCAGTAAATTCATCCAAAATCTTTTTTTTTTTTATTATTATTCTTGTGCTTGCCTATGGCAAGGTGCAAAGCTTACTATTCCTAGAAAAAGTGACTATTTTTATTATTATATTTTCTCTTCCGCCGACTTTTCCATGGGCCAGTAAGGCCTACATCGTTTGGAGCACGTACACACAAAGCACATCAAAACGTATGGAAAATTCGGGAGCAGGGAGGATCAATAAAGATAAGTGTGTCTACTAACCGTTTTTGAAAAAATCATGAAAAAATGGGCATATTTTCCCATTCAAAGTGGAAGGGAGCCGTACCACAAGGTGGCGCCTCGCAGTCAAGCTCAAAAGTGAAACTGAGATCTGCTTGAAATTTGCCAGGAAAATCAGTCTGTTGTCCGCAGTCAGCGATTTCTCCGCTAAATAAGGTGAGTTATCAGTTACATACCTCTTTGTGCACTGTGAGTGTACTTTGAAATTCAATCCTTCAAATCAATAATGCTTGAAAAAGCATGTAAAATACATTTCTAAAAACTGTTTCTGAAAACCATATTTCATAACACTACGTCTCCTTGTTTAAGTTTTGTGTGAAATATACTTAATATCTTGTGTTTTTGGGAGCGCTGCTCAGTGCACTCTGGTCTGGGCACGCTGCATCTTATCTCTGCTGGAAAGTAGTGATCAAAGTTAGTTGTGTACATTCTGGGTATTTAACATTAAGTGAATAATTGCTGCCATCTGTAGCTTTGAGGTGAAGCTGATTGGTAGTGATGATCATCATACACAGTCCGCAGTATTAGAATATCTCATCTGCTGTAAACCCTCCCGTTATTGTTCATATACGCCGCTTTGAACAGATTGAGCTGAAGCCGCGGTAAGTTGAACCTCAACCACCTCCGCATTCTGCCACTGTTGCGTTTCATGCCTGCATAGTTACGCCCGCCTGCCCGCTCCAGGGTGTACTGCAGCGGGACTGAGGCTCAAGCAGCCGTGCAGAGGGACTATCACTAAAATCAGTGTTATAAACAGAGTTGGGGAGTAATGAACTCAAAGTGTTTTGCGGGAGCGCCCGGTGGTGCAAGTTACCGGCAACCCTTTGAGGCGAGCCAAGGCGCACGCTTAACATGGGCAACCCGAGACCTCTCAGTCAGGGCGGACAGACAGAGAGTAAGAGATACGCTGTGTGTGTGGGCGCGAAACAGGCATACAGACATGAAGCCAGAGATACGCTGTGTGCGTGCGTGACGGTTGGACAGACAGAGAGCAATAGTTGCACAGAGAGCAGAGCAGCTTTATGCAAGAGATGCCAGTGGGGAAATCCAAGATGGCGGAGACACGTGCGCTGCCATAGTTGTTTGCGTGCGCCGCCATTTTGAATTAGTACAAAGCAAGGCGCACTGAAATTACCCATCGGAAGTGGCGTATTTGGCCCCGCACCCAGAAGTGACGTAGACGTGCGCGCTTACAGAAAGTGACGTTGCTGAAATTATGCAATGCGGAAGTAATTCCCGATACACTACGCAAGACAGAACAGCACACATTTACGTGATCGCCCCTTGGTAGACTTATACGAAATCCCAGTAAAAGATAAGGTGAAATATTTAGGTGTGATAAATAACAAAAGATATCAAAGCTAGAGAAGAACACAATTTTGAGACGATTATAAAGAAAAGCAAAGCTATTCTTAACTCCTGGTTGCAAAGAGATTTATCGATCTTTTGATGGCTTCTGATCACTAAAACTGAACTACTCTCAAGAATAATGTACCCCGCTTTTTCATTATGTATTTCTAACAACTCATCAAGATCAGTTAATCAATCCAACTTCAACTTCATCTGGAAAAACAAACATCACTATCTTAAAAAAAAGTGATGTGGTCCAGTCCGTAGAGGAAGGGAGTTTAAATGTGATTGACTACGAGTCAATGAATGGAATGATAAAACTTAAATGGTTACAACAATTCTTACAGAATAACATAACTTTCTGGTTTAATATTTCGTCTAAAATATTTGACAAATGTGGTGGAATAGAGTTTCTATTGAGATGTGACTTTTGTGTTTCTAAACTTCCCATTAAGTTGTCAACATTCATCAACAAGTTCTCCTTTACTGGAAACTGGCTTATAAGCACAATTTTACCCCACAATTGCCCAATATGGAATAATAGATGTACTTTGCTTAAATGTGAGTCTTTATGTTGTCGGGAGTGGGTGGAGAGAGGTATTTGGTCTATTTTACATTTAATGGATTCAGGGGAGAATTTGCTTGAATACAATGATTTCATGGAGAAGTTCGATATTGAATGTACAACAAAACAATATTCAACAGTTATTAAGGCAAATCCTCAAGCATTCATAAATATGAAGGGAACATTAACATATCAAAAAATAACACCTAAGTTGCCTTCACTTTATATAGATGAAATCGAATTTCGGGAAAAGAAGTGCACAAATAAGATTATTAGAGGATCTTTAACTTCTGAACTCTTTCCAAGTCCACTCAAAAGAAATTCTCTTTTAAAAGATTATTCTGTTGGAAATATTTTGAGAATTCGGTCTGAATACCTCACTCTCCCCATCTCACCGAAAGCAAAACAAGCACACTTTAAAATAATTAATGAAATCTACCCTTGTAATAAATTCCTCAGAGAAAGATTTAATATTGAAAACAACACTTGTGTGATGTTGAAATTGAAACACAGCAACATTTATTTTATGATTGTGAATTTACGTTTTGGATTTCCCTTAAAAATTGGATTTCTTGGAAAGACTTGAATCTTCCAATTTTAGAATATAACAATATAAAATTTGGTATTTTAATGGAAGACAGAAAGAAGAGGAAAATATATAAAAAATTAATATTTTGGCCAAACAGTATATTCATAAATGTAGATTTCTGAAAATCAAACCACGATTCTTTATTTTCATGAATTAACAAATTTCAAAAAACAATTATTAAGATTAAAACTAAAGAAGCTTCAGAAATAACTCAAACTTTAAAGACTTTAATTCCAGATTAGATCTCTGACTTTTATGTTGTATGTTCAACTTATTATTTTTTTGTTTGTTTTGTTTGTGTTGTTTTTGTTAATTAAGTCATGTTAAGTCATGCTCAGTCTGTAACATTGAATATACTTTATTGTTACTGTAACAGCCAGACTTTGATTATAAATAAAGTTTAAGTTAAAAAGAAAACAAAGAAGAAAAGAAAAGAACAGCGCACATTTATCGTTACTTTTTACGTGTCTTTTGGATCTCAACAGAGTCAAGGATTGTCTTCTGTTAAGGTAAAGAATTGCCTTTATGTCTATATAGAAACTATCAGCCTCCACTAATAAGAATCAGTACTTATATCAGTATTAATGAGAGGAGGAGGAGTTATGTGAGGAGATATGCTCGACGTTTAACGTTCTTCTTCTACCTTTGTTCCATGTGTTTGTTTATTAAATGTGATTTCTTACCTTGTAAAAACTTACCCCAGTAACTTATAACCATTGACCTGTGCAGGTAATTTTTTTATACTGTAGTAATGTATGTGGACAACATGCATGGATTGCTATGTTTTTATTTGTGCATCAATATGAGAAAACTATTAATGGTTATCTGACATATAAAATCAAGTATATAACTGAGGGATCCTGCAATGAATCATTTAGATGTTTGTCAATAAAGTTCAATGTTTATGTCCATTCATGCCATACATATAGAGAACTGAAATTGCATTTTTTCACACCCACGTTTAGAAAAGAATTTCAGATGCAAAAAACTTACAAGAAATAATTGCTAAGAATATAATACTTTAAGAGAAGTGTACAAAGTCAAACGAGGTAAACGCGGCAGTGAAATCAATCCAGTAAAGTGAACAGAGTTATAACAAATATGAATGATGATGTATTCAATTGGATCATCAGTGCAAACAGATCATTCCAGATCATCTCCAGAGGCATCCAACTTATTTTAAAAGAAATAATGAAACATATATAATGTGAATCCATCTCTTGTGTTGCAGGATTTTTTTATCCAGACACGGAAATGATGGGATGGGTGCAGTGCAAACTTTGCAAAGGCTGGCTGCGTGTTGATTGTTACTTAAAATCCCCAAAACATCTGGGTGAATCATTCAGCTGTGGCTGTCACACCAAAATCGAGGGCACAAGGTACTACAACAATATTGCATGCAGATATTCATTTTATGTGTGTAATGTGGCAGAAATGACTGAAACACTTGGCTGACATATTTATTCTGCACTCTAGTGTCTTTAAATGAGATCACTACATTCCTAAAAGGGGTTTTGATCATCACCAGTTGTTTGATGATCACATTGTCAAATTAAAATGCCAAATAATTCTGGATCGTGTCTACAGTTTGCTGATTCCTATATTTAAATGACAGGAACAATAATTCCCACACAGTTTTGACTTTAATCAAAGTGTAACTTTCACAGTTGTTGCTGTGTCTTTTCATTGGCTTTCACAACTTATTTTTATCTGCAGGATCATTGAGGCTGTTCGGGGAGGATGAATCTTGAGTATTTTTCAGAGAACAGATCAAGATGAGTGAAACAAACTGTGCTGTTAGTGATTCTATTCTATAGCGCTGATAATATTTTCTCTCTTTTTTCTTTTGCTTCAGGGCTCACATGATGATCTGATGGAGTCGAGGGTCTGTTCAAACAGAAAGAGCCTCTGGAAACTGAGGAAGCTGCCTTACAGTGACCAGCAGGTAATAAAACACCTCAACGGCCAGTGTGACGGTTTTTACAGAACTAAAGCTGGATTTGTTGATATGTTGGCTCACCTATCTGTATTATCATGTTCTTACATGACAATACAGACACTATTTGCTACCGGAAGAATACTCTGGCAGTGTATGTTGTTTGTTGGCAGTAAAAAGAAAAAAAATTAAAACAATTGCTTATAGCTTTATTCATTACAAAAAAATCTTTGATCAATAAAAATAAGTGAATAACATTTTCAGAGTTTGTTAAAATGCCAACCAAAACAAATCTTTCTGCACATCAGTCAAAAGACATGTGCGTTCTTCCTGCATTCTAAGATGTATTTAACCTCCCCAGCTGAACAATAATGACTCTGCCCCCTCTGGTGGACAAACAGGGTAGTAAACCAACCAGACATACTGAACCCCAATCTGTCTCCAACATTATCAATATGCATCATGTCACTGTTTTTTAGGTCGTCGACATCCTGATTCCTGAAGGATCAACCAGGCTGGAGGTCAGAGATCATCCTGTTCTGGGGGAGATGACATGCTGAAGGATCAACCAGGCTGAGGTCATCGTGGTCAGGGGGAGAACGTTCTCAAATGCTGCCACAGGCTAACCCACCAGAAATCCTTGCCTCTGCATAGAATTTTGCTTGTATATAAAATAAAGTACACTGACATGATATATGGGTGTTTTTCTTCTTTTAAAGTTGTCATGAATAAATGTTAGAGGTTTGTAATGGACATTTACTCCTTTCCTACTGAATTAACTACAGTTACTGTCCATACTTGACATTTGTTTTTCTTCATGTGCCACACATTGTCACTGGATGAGCTGTGTAGACAGGTAAGTTTAGTAGCTGAACTCAGAGCATGAGATTTCACTGTGGGTACAGCTGCAGTGTGTTTTGCTGAAATAACTTCACATAACTTGGCTCTATGGACCAAGATAATCTGCCAAAATATACACAACTTTACCAGCAGTGATGTACAGTAACACTGCAGAGAATGACAGTAGTCCTGGATCGAGTCATCATTTCTTAATCTATTGCTTAAATTCCATCGTCATATCTCCAGATCAACTCACTATTCTTCATGTAATGATGCTTTTTTCCCAAAGAAAAATTAAGATGATATCAGTTGCCTTAATAGTCTTGGTGGATATAGTAAAGCAACATGCAGCATGGATAAGTCGAAATACAACTTCAATGTTTGTCAGCAGTGTTCTCTTTGTAACCACTTATTCAAAAATTGTTTGCAGTTATCAACAGTTTTATGAACATCATTTCTTTCACTTGTGTCTAAACATATAGAGATTCAGACACTGGCGTATGTTTTTCTAGTTTGATAAAGATATTATTCAGAGAAAGGTGAGTCAGTCATGGATCACTGTGTACTGATCTTCCTTCAATAAAACCTGATTGAGTAAAACTAATAACATTGGATTTGCATACTTTGACTTTTGCTGCAAATACAGATTTAAGTATTTTATAGTCTGTATTCAGGAATGTGTTAGGTCTTTGTGTGCTCAATAATCATTTGTATTTTCCCTATTTTGGGTGTTAATTTAATTCTCCCTTGTTTCATTGTCATTGGTAATTATTTTAAAATAATACATTATTGACAGCAATGTTTTAATTTCTTCCCAGAAATGCTTGGAAAACTTTGCAGTTATTCCATCAGTGTTTAAATCCTCCTCCTCACAAATATTTCTAAAGTTTTCATCATTTACAGGAATCAGATCCTTTGTCTAATTGAAAAGTGATTCAGCCTTTCATCTCGAATAAGAAGATGCACACAGGTTTCAAAATAAATTCAAGATCTCCTTGGATATACATTTTAGTTCTAACCTTTCTTCCCAATTGAGTCCCAATTTTATAATTTAGTTGAATACTATGGTTTGTGTTTTCTCTTGTTTCAATCCACTTGACTCTGGACCTTATAACTGCTCTCTGAGTCTTATTAAGATAAAAGTCATCTACCTGATTGTACCTTCTAGTATCTAGTATCTAGTATACTTCATAGATCTGAACTTGATCCATGAATCTATATCCAGTCATAAACCTGCAGACACTGATGTCATTTTGCCATTTAAATATGCTGGCGACCACAAAGATGCATGTCGACGACCACAAACCACTATGTCAGCGTCCATAAGCCGCCATATTTTGATACTGCACTGGCGGGGTTGAAATTTTGACAGTAGTAAGGCGCTGCCCGCTGCAATTATGGCGGCGCCCTAAAACAAGTATGGCAGCACCTGTAACCAGCCATATTTTGATACCGCACTGGTGGGGTTGCAACTATGGAATGTGGGATAGTGCTTGCGGAAAGCGATTATGTACTACTGCATCCCACTCGAAAGTAGCGCTGTGGTGGTGCTTCTGAACAAAATGGCGGCGACAGGCAGGAAGCAGCCATATTCCATGTACTACCACCTCCCACCGAAGTTGGCGCTATGGTGCTGATTTGGGAACAAAATGCCAGAACAAGATGGCGGTGATCATAGGGAAGTCGCCATCTTGGATTTCCCCACTGGCAGCCTCTGGCTATATGCACTGTGTGTGTGTGTGTGAGTGTGTGTGTGTGTGTGTGTGTGTGTGTGTGTGTGTGTGTGTGTGTGTGTGTGAAGGGGGGGTGTCAAGG
>OMNM01064841.1:0-33289 GCA_900302745.1 Parablennius parvicornis | reverse complement strand
AAAAAAAAAAAAAAAAAAAAAAAAGAAAGAAAGAAAGAAATATGACAAATGTCTGCTGAGCCACAACAGAGGGGCTGTAGAGCAACATGTGGCTCCAGAGCCGCGAATGGCAGACCTCTGGACTAGACCATGTCAGAGCCAGCAGCCAACATGGTGCAGAATGGTTGCGGCGAACCTCCACAGATCAAGAACGTTGAGACATAAAAGGCAGGAAGGTATCAGTCCAGAGGACAGGAAACAAAGCACAGAGGTGTGTCTGTCTGTGGTTTCAATGCAACGCTGGTTCAGTTACAACTGTGGGCTTTCACTGACATTCACAACAAACATACCTGCACGGAAATAGGTTGATCATGTAAATTGCCTTTGCTGTAATTTCTGTCAGGTTCCAACATTTGCACTTCACAAGGAGTGACCACTTGTCAACGGTGCCTGGCTGTTCACCCGAGCTGTGCCTGGTGCTCTCAGGAGGTAAAAACATACACAGCGCCTGGTTGCTCCTCCTTTTCATTGCTCACTAAAGCAAGTTGAAACAAAAGTCCAATTTGCCAACATTCTTCTTCTTGTTACTTCATAGAAACGCTTCAACACGCTTCTACACTTCAGTCTGTGGAGTGAAAATGACTAAATGTAGCTGTTGCGTTTGTCCCGATACTCTAATGAGCGTCACGAGTGAGGACTGATCAACCGAACGGATGTGGTTGTTGTAGGAGTTCGGGATGGGGGGATCCAGCACCTCTCGCTGCGACCTGAAAGAGAATCTGCTGAAAGGCGGATGCAGTGAGGCAACTATGGAGTCTCCCATCAGCTCCCTGAGCATCCAGAGGGACGACCCGCTCAGCAACACGGCCTCGGGGACAGCCAACGACGTCACGCAGATCAGGCCCCAGAAAATCCACATGGTGCTGAGACCAGGTCTGTTCACAGCCAGTCATCTTTGGTCCATTCTTTCTTTTCATTGAGCAAGGGCCAGACAAGTCCTAAATCTATTTGTTCTAATTTGGAGACTTTAAGAGTGATTATGGAAAAATCTTAGGGCCACTGAAGAAAAAAATTATTTGGAGCTTTTTTTTTTACCTAAAGTGGAGATATATATCTGTCCATCCCTCATCATTTGCCCATGGACCAAAAAAAATCCCATGAAAATCACTTAATTCTGACTATATAGGGTTACTTACTGCTTATGTACGTCTGATTTTACACAGGATTTCATTGTTTGATAATAATACATTTCATAAGCACCCTGGGATCGGGGGCGTGCTCCTTCCTACTCGACGAACATATGTGACAGAGAGCTGCAGGCTGCACCGTCTCTTTAAAGTCCGACGCTGATTAAAAGTGCATGGCGTTTATGGGCCTGCTCTCAAGCATAGTTTCACCACTTCATTAAACCACCCACAATGCATTTTGTAGAAGCAGTCACATGTGCTGGCATGTGGATGGATGGACGTTTCTACTTTGTAAAAATACATTTTATCTTTTTTACTCTGTGAAAAAAAAAAAAAACCTCGACTTAGATTTTACATTTTTTTTCTTAAGTGCATGAGGTTTTTAGTTTTTTTTTAACCACTGATTTTTTTTTTCTTCAGTGGCCCTAATACTCTTCCACAGGTGATGCTTATTGTCAATTGACAGAATGAATGTTTCGCCCTTAACAGGTTGCCAGCCCGTCACAGGGATAACACAGAATGAGAGACAGTCTCACATGCACACATTTAACCCAACATGCATTTGGACGGTGGGATGAAGGGATCATCTATAAAGTTGTCATGACACCAGAAAATAGTCCGATACGTACTTTGGGGGATTTTGTAGATGACTAATGGAATTACATTAATGACTTACTGTTTTTCAATTTTGTGCTCCTTCTTTTGCTCTCAGGTGACTCCAAGCGATTCACTGTGAGCGTGAAGCAGGTTGCGGACTATCCCGTGGATCTCTACTATCTGATGGACCTCTCGTTTTCCATGAAGGACGACTTGGCTAGTCTGGTCACTTTGGGAAACAAGCTAGCTCAGGCGATGGGCCAAACCACGAGCAACCTGCACATGGGGTTCGGAGCGTTTGTGGATAAGACTTTGTCTCCGTACATGTACATACATCCTCCGGAGATGGTCAAGAACCCTTGTGATAAGTAGGTAGCGAGAACATGGCGGGCGATCTTCAAGTATATCGATTCCTTCTGACCGACTGTCACTCCTACTCTGCTCTCGCCCAATGCCAACAGGATCAGTGAGGTGTGCCAGGCTCAGTTCGGGTTCAAGCACGTGTTGCCGCTGACCAAGCAGGTAGCTCGCTTCACCGAGGAGGTGACGAAACAGCAGGTGTCGAGAAACCGCGACGGTCCGGAGGGCGGATTTGACGCAGTCATGCAGGCTGTGGTGTGCAAGGTGTGCAAACGTAATCAACTCAATACGTCATCACTCACTTCCCGGTGTTTCCTCTTAACTTGTCGCTCATGTCCCTCGTCGGTAGGAAAGGATTGGCTGGCGTCCGGATGCCTCGCACCTTCTGGTGTTCACGACCGACGCCGACACTCACATAGCTCTGGATGGACGCGTGGCGGGCATCGTCCAGCCGAGTGATGGACTGTGTCACCTCGACAGCGACAACGTTTACAACAAGTCCACCGTCCTGGTATAAAGCAAATGCAACTTCATTAAGTTGTGAATGTTTGTGAGGGGTCCAGCTTATTGGGATCCCTGTTTCTTGTATTTCAAATTTAGGTTTTAAAGATAAATCAAGTTGTTGCCTGAATGATGTGAGAGACCATATTGGCATATTGGACAGACAGTTACTTTCCAGGATTACATGCTTCTCGTTTGTTTCAGGACTATCCTTCATTGGGACTCATCAATGACAAAATGTCTGAAAACAACATAAACCTAATTTTTGCTGTGACCAAACTTGTGAAACCACTTTACGAGGTAAACAGTGCGTCAGTCGGGGTTTATTCTGATTATGAAATACAAACAGACTTGACAGAGTTTTTCTTTGGTTGTCTGCTTTCTCAGGAGTTTAGTAAACTGATTCCCGGCACCACTGTAGGAACTCTGTCTGATGACTCTGGAAACGTTATTGAGTTAATTCAACAGGCCTATGCGGTAAGAAATGTGATATGCATATTTAGTTTATACATTTAATGTGTAAAACTGCAGCTCATGTGATTAATGGCTTCCTGTTGAGCAGAAAATCCGATCAAAAGTGGAGCTGGAGCAATTGGACGCCCCGGAGGAGTTGGACCTGTCCTACAACGCCACCTGCTTAAACGGAGAGATTATTCGAGGACTCAAGTCCTGCTCTGGTCTCAAGATTGGAGACACAGTGCGTAGAGTTTATATGTATATACAGTATATATATATGGTCTATATGAATTCAGTCTTTCCTCGTGTGGATAATCATCAAAATTCTTTGTCAGGTGTCGTTCAGTGTGGAGGCTCAGCTGCGCAGCTGCCCGAAAGAAAAGAGTCACACTTTTGTCCTCAAACCTCGAGGATTCCAAGATTCTCTGGAGATTACAGTGGATTTTGCCTGTGGTTGTGACTGCGAGGCCAGCGCGGAGGTGGACAGCCCTCTCTGTAGCGATGGGAACGGGACCCACGAGTGTGGCGTGTGCCAGTGTCACCAGGGTCGGCTGGGCCCTCGTTGCGAGTGCTCCGTGGAGGACTACAGTCCGTCTGACGACGCTAACTGCATCCCCAAACCGGGAAGCCCCATCTGCAACGGGAGAGGCAACTGTCTGTGTGGACAGTGCTCCTGTCACACCAGCGAGTTTGGTCAAGTTTGGGGCAAGTTCTGCGAGTGTGACGACTTCAGCTGTCTGCGATTCAAAGGGGCCCTTTGCTCAGGTGAGTCGATGCCCTTTCTTCATCACGGTGGATGTTTTATGAACATGCTGTGTAATTTGTTTGGTTTCTCTCAAAAGCACCCAGAAAGGACTATGTTCTGTGTGGTGCTATATAAATAAAGTTGAATTGAATTGAATTGAATTAAGGAAGCAAGGAATATATATTTCTATGACGCCAAACCACATGTAGCATCCATCACAACAGTGTGGCTTCACATTTGAAGAGGATGTAGTGCACTCTAAAAAATATTTTGAGCATCACAAAAAGAAATCTCAAGCATCTCAGGCCCATAACTGTTCATCAGACGGTAACAGGACAACATTCCTCTCCCAAAACGCCAGACTTTTCACTTCCTACATGTTTAAATACAGTTGTTAAACGGAGGTGGAGATTACACATGGTTTAATCACACTCAAAATGAGCCAATATTTCCCATGAAATTGAGAAATCTCTCAGTTTCACCATCTGTTTCTGGTTTATGTTCTGTTGTGGCCAAATTGCTGTTTCCTTAGATTTGTGCATTATTGCATTGTGGTTTCCTACATTAACACGCCTCCACATTTACTAAGATGTTAAGTTTCATTCATTTTTATGTCCTTCAAAGCTTCACCTGAACATGCAGAGCCTCACTTGTTGTTTTGACTTACTTCCTCTTAGTATGTAAACATCTGTGTTTACACTGTTTCTGCTCCTTAGCTGGAAATGTCTTCAAGCGATCACTTTTTGAACTAAATACCCAAATCACTGCATGTGAAAAAAAAAAAAAAAAAAAAAAAAAAAACAACAACTTGTAAATAGTTACTGCAGTTGCTGAGTATCGAGAGGAATGCATGCAAAAGACTAATAATCTGCAGGGCCTGTAAACTTGCTGTACCTTACTCAAGGTGAATTATTGCAGCTGTTGGCGCGGCGTTCCCACCGCTCGCTGCATTGCCGCATAAAATTCTAGCACTCCCTCTTACACGCCTGCACAGCTCAGAGAATAGTGACTCAATTACAGCGGTAAAACTTTAGTGGGCTTTGTTATTGGGTAATTTATTGTTTCAATAGTTTGGCTTTATGGTTACGAGGCGGGGGCTTGAGCAACAGCAGAGCAGAATGGGGGCCAATTCATGCCTGCGTGCATTAAAAATAACAAACTTGAGCTCTGCGTACCGAGTTAATGAGTGTCATGTTTACCAGATCCTGCTGGAGCAGCGCTCCCTCTCAGTCTACGAACGTTACTTTCTTTGGCCATGGAGGCGCTTTGGTAAGTGGAAGGAAACAAGCAGAGTGAACGAGGTGTCTGCTGTTGGACTCGCAGATTGAAAATACTTAACGTAATTCCTGCGCTACAGACATGGATTATGGACTTGGAGAAAAACATGAGTTCAGACAGACAGGGCTTAACTAAAACATGCTGCCAGTGACCACAATGGGAACTGTAAGAAGCAGCACTGGAAACAAGCTTTGCACAATATCTGTGTGACTTTTGTGAATTGTCACACTTCTACTTTGAGCCCATGTGTTTACGCATTTGCACAGGGAACCGAGAATTTCAGTGAGCCAACGTGAAAGTATTGTTTTATTCAGTAAGTCCTTGAACCCGGGAAATCATGAAGTTGACATCTGGGAAGTTTCGACATGAGACAACCTCTCAGCTCAGTGAAAATACGCACAAAGATTTACTTTAATACTGATACAATTTGTGGCAATAAAGTTGATGTTATCATCAAATTGGTTTCTACACGTAGAAATTAAAGTGTTTTTGTAGCTAGTAAACTATGTAATCAAGGCTATTAAAGTGTTGCTGTTTTCTAATTAACTCAGATCAAAATAGGATATTAAAAAATATTTCATAAGGGAATACTAATTCAAATCTAGGTGGACAAATATTGTGGTGAGTGGAACTGTATTTGCTTTTTTCGCAGTGAGAAGTTTCCAGTTTGAAATCAATCCTTTGTATTTCACTCACTTGCAAAGTCATAATGTACCCCCTCCTCTAGTTAATGATGAACACACTCAGTCACAAGCATAATATATGTTTATGAAGTAAAGTCATCGCAGTCTATTGAGACCTTTAGGTTTCATCTCTTTACTGGCAATTATAGACTTGTAAGACATAAAGGCTTTAACCAAGAAGCAAACCAAGGGAGGTTTTTTTTCTCATTATTGAGACATCAGTGTTGACATGCAGGGTTTAGATGCACACAAAGCCATGGCTGGTGTAAGACAGTCCACAGGGCTTAATTTGGGTCCTCAGTGTTTGGATGTTGCCTCAGTGCGGCCGTAATGTAGTCTTTAAAGACGTACTGTCCCGCGGCCGCACCTCGATTGCAGCTACTCCATGATATCCCCCTGTGGCTGTGCATTTCTTCACTGCTGAGGGGCTGAGGGACTGGTACAGAGGCGGCGCACGAGCAGGAGTCAGCAAGCACCGCCTCGGGGCTCATAAATACGAACAAGGAGGGAACAGGAAAGTTTGCATTCCTCTGCTGGCTTTTTGCCCAAAACACTCTTGATTCTCTTCCCTCTTCTCCTCAAGCACTTTCAAACGCTCTCTTCTCGCTCTGTTTATCCTGGTTCTGGTCTTTTCGGTGGTGGGCCCTCGTTCTGTAAAGCTCTAGCATGTGATTAATAGATAGGATTACTGTGAAGTCTTACAGAGGGAGAGGAGCATGACGTAAACAAAATAACTCCCTTTTGTGTGTGTGTGTGTGTGTGTGTGTGTGTGTGTGTGTGTGCGTGCGTGCGTGCGTGCGTGCCTGTGTTCTGAGTCCATGAGATTTTACAGATTTATGATGCTGTAAAGTTTGTCTGCATGTCTCAGCTCTTATCTTGGTGACAGAGGAGGAAAGATTACTCGGCGGCTGCACTATCCGTGAGGCTGTTAACCATTAACACAACCAGCAAGTATGTCTGATCCCTTTCATGGCCACAAACGCAATCTTACAGCGAGGCCGCTGTTGACAATTCTGGGTATTTGTTTCCCCGTGTTCACAAGTGATTTGTTGTGAGCTCTAGTGTCAGGGACCCTTGGACCCCCCCTGTGACTCTTCATGACTACTCTTTGCCCTGATCTGATTCAGCGGGGCCGTGACTCACTCACTTTAGTCATCCAGTGCACAATCCTGTTTGGTTTCCTGCTTAGAGCTGAAGTCGCCTCGGCACCGGTGCCGTTTCCAGGATGGCTTAATTTGTTTATGTGGAGTGTTGCTCAGTAATCCAGCCAGCTGAATAGTTGGGTCACTGCTGCCAATGACCTGGCTTCAGGCATGTCCAAGGAAGTGTTCGTCTTCCTCTCATTGTGTGTGTCTGCCCATAATGAGATCAGCCATCATTAGAGTGTGTTGTATAATATGTCATGGTCTGAATGGAAACGATTAGGATAGAAGCCTGGTGTCTTCAAACTCTGGTGCAAAAAACATTTATTTACCAAGTTATTTTGTTATTCAGCTTTGTTCAAGTAAGAGGAGTACATAAAAAAAAAAAAAATTGGTTGTGTAAAGTATTGTGTTAAGATGCTTGGAATAATGTACTTCCAAAACAGGATTAATACAGTATTTTGTAGGATATTTTTAGCAACTCAAGATTCAAGAAACTTTATTTATCCCCTAGAAGCGATTTGAAGCACACACTGAGTAGTTAATGTAAAAACACCCAAAAAAAGATAGCCATAGATACCCATCCAAATATATAGAGTGCATTGTGGCCCTGCAACTTGACAAAGAGAGAGGGAGAAAGTCCACTCAATCAATTTAACCAACTGTTGATAAAAAAGAATAATTATCGACGACGCAATCAACACATTTTCTGCACCTTTACCCCAAATCATCGTAGAATATACATATAAATCCTTAGTTGAATGAATTAATAAATGTATCTTTGTTTGGATTTTCTACATGTGCATAGAAAATTAAACATACAAATATACAGCAATTATTTGAAGACATGTAAAAAAAAACTTGAGGATCACACCAAACAGTTATCAATAACACTTAATTCTGTTGTGGCCCTCATTTAAAAAAGTTTTGAGATGTGAATTACTGCCTCCTCCCTGCAGCACGGTGCTGTGAAGCTCCTCTCTGCTAGATTCACTTTCCCTTTACAGCAGGGAACATGAGGCCCGTGGGCCAAAACCGACCCGCAAGAGGCTCCAAGCTGGTCCAACAAACCCACCAAGCAAGGTGCTTATATAGGACTTATACAAGTATTTCAGAGACATTTCACTGTATTTTGCACCACAATGTTTCATAAAAATTTACTTTATGTTTAGATTGTAGTCATTTTCAGTACTATCTGGTTGATCTTGCAAAAATATAGAGGAAGTGCACTGGGTGCCACAACAGTGAAAAACTTTCAAGTGTAAAGGTTATTATTGCAATGTATACCAGTCTGTCCCACTCAAGATGAAAGTGGACTGTATATGGCCCCTGTGGTAAATTAAATCTTATTTAATAATGATCTTGCATGTACGGTATCTCTTGTGTACATGTATATGTGTGTGTGTATGTATATATACATACATATATACATACACATATTGACTACATCTTTTTATTGGTTCAGTTATGTGCTTTTAAATAATGATAACATATTCGGTGTTTGGTTGGTTCGATATCAACTGGTCCGACAATTTTTCGTCATGACCTGTTCCTCTGAAGCGAGGACACCTGTCTTCAGGGGACACTTGCCTTTGGATTTTAGGGCATCCCTACATTAGAAGTTTTACTGTATATAGAACCGCGGTAACACTGAGATTGCTCATATTTTCATAGATTCCCGCAAATCTGTCTTTCATAGTGCTGGAAATTTCTGCACACAGCGTTGTGTTGTGCACATCCTCTGCCTGCAGCGGAGAAGCCTGCTGACAGACAGACAGACAGACAGACAGACAGACAGACAGACAGACAGACAGACAGACAGACAGACAGACAGAGAGATGCACAATCTCAGAGGGTTTTATCTCTGTTGATAAAATATCTTATCGGTTATTTACTGATTGTGATTCTGAGGAGGAAGATTTCTCTACCACGGAGTGAAACAGAGCAGCGTTACGTGAAGCACCTGGACACAACATTCACATCGTGAGCTGTTCGAGTTCCAGACTACGGAAATCCGCACAAAACAGGTCACGAAGAGCAGAAATATCACTTTTGAGAAGTGCAAGTTTTGGAGAAACAGAGGCGCGAATAACAGCTTGTATCTACATGCAGAAGTAGAATCTGGCAGCACGAAGTCTGATAACCCTTTAAAAATCCTTATTTTAGCCTTATCGCTGTCCAAGCCGCAGGGTTCAGAGCGTTTGAACAAAGTCGCGGCTTATAGTCCGGAAATTACGGTAATAATAAAAAATAGAATATAACAAAATTAAATGAGCAATATAAACTATGCATCAGAATTTGGTTAAAAAGTATATGGGACGAATTAACAGTTTGTATGAATTCCAATGAAAACCTTTGGACTTGTTTTTTAAAAGCCTGTTTATTGGTGTCAAATACACTGTAATTATCAATCATGGGACTTGTGTTTAAATACACTTTCGACTACCATAATACACACACCGACAGAACTTAGTACAGGATTACTTCTAGGGTCTTCCCGCTGAAGTAATGCATTCATTAGCCTCATCATCCCCAAACTCAATCATCCCAGCATACAGTAAATACAAGATTACAAGCACACGAGCAGAGGCACACTATCACACACAAACACACTCTAGTGGCATCAGACAATTTCCTTGAGACTACCCCACCACATCCTGTGCAACACACACAGTGACTAGAGCAGTTTCACTGTGTATCACGTTTGTTTGTGCTCAGCCTCCTCAATCTGATCTTCTGATTATCAACACTGAGCTTATAGTTCCGTCATACTGAGATGTAACTGACACACACTGAACAGGATTGTTTCCGTGCATGAAGACGGGACCGGCCCGTTCACTCTCTGCCTTTCTTTCAGACCATGGGAAATGTAGTTGCGGCATCTGCCAGTGTGACGCCGGCTGGAAAGGAGAGAATTGTAACTGCAGCTCGCGGATCGACAGCTGCATGTCCAGCAACGGCCTGCTGTGCAGCGGCCGCGGCAGCTGCGAGTGCGGGGTGTGTCAGTGCACCCAGCCTGGGGCCTACGGACAGACCTGCGAGAAATGTCCCACCTGCCCCGATTCCTGCACCATAAAAAAGTATGTGCACCACCCTGTGTTTTAATCAATGAAATATGCTTTCTTATAGATCTTGCGATCAAGCACCTGTGATTTCTGCCCTCAGGATGCCATTAGAGTACATTAGAGTACATTAGAGTACATTAGAGTACAGGGGTCATTGTTACCTCGGCCAGGGAGGTTATGTTTTTACCAGGGTTTGTCTGTCTGCCTGTCTGTTAGCAGGGTGACACAAAAACTCCTGACGGGATCTTCCTAAAAAATATTCACAAGATGTGTCTTGACCCAACTTAGATTTCCTTAAATGTTTAGAGTGATCCAGATAACCGTCTGGGTACAAAAAAATTAAATATTAAAGATCCTGTTTTTCCACTTTGCTTATCATTTAGCCGTTTTTAAAAAAAAAAATCCTATCTCTTGGAGATCATATCTGATTGAGTTCTAAAAATTCAGTGATCTGCAGGACGGTCATATCTAGTAGGGTGCAACATTTCATCCAGATTGGATCCAGAATAAGGTCAGGAAAAATTCCAAAAATTAACATTGGAAACCTCATTAATGAGTTTCAAAAATTCATAACTCATAGAATTTTGTTTCGATTCTCTTGTAATTTGGCATGTATATTTGGAGGATCAATGCCGTGAATTGTGCTAAATTTCATCTGGATACGTTAGAGATTAACGATATGGTGGATCTTTGAATTTGGGAAATTTTAACATTGAAAACACCATTCGGCGGAGGTCTGCAATCTTAGAGTGCTTTTTTTAAATTATAGATCCTTCACCTAAAACCTAAATCTTAACATGCACAGACACATTAATCCTGCAGATTCCAACAGCCTACTATTATTAAACCCCTATAGCGCCTTCAATGAAAGCTACACACCCCATATCTCATCCTGATCCGCTCAAGTAGCGAAAAACAGAGCAGATGCCCACTACTACCAATAAACAAAAGCTGGAGTCTTCAAAATAAAAGCACTTAGTTGAGACTGATGAATCCTAGAAAGTTTGTCATTAAAGTTTTCTGCAAAATGTGTACTGTACATCTAATTCTGAGTAGATTGTGACCTCTTGTGACCTCTGTCAAAGGTCACAGGAGTTGAAATCCTCCGACAGGAAAATCTCTGTGCTCAGAATGGCTGGATATCTCGCTGGCATTAGCAGTGTTATTATTGGGGTTTTTTTTAATAGGACAGAACTGTTTTCCTATTATTTCAATAACTGGTAGCTCTGAAGTTATGCTTATCTGGTAAATGACAACATTAATTTATTCATATCTAAAACAGGTTATCACGAGAACAAATTAACTTACCGTGCTGTTCCCTCATTGCAAAGAGAGATTCCAAATATGAGATATAATCACTGAGTTTGAGAAGAAAATTTGTTAAAATCTGTGTATGCAGCAAGTAAATTTTCCTCGATAAAATGTCTTGATATTAGATTTTTATACAAGATTTAAGATTATGTTGTAAAATCAGGGACTAAAAGTAAGTAAATAACTTTTCAAACGAGCCAAATCATCTATCATGTGTGAAAATAAGGTTTGTAGTGGCAAACGATTTCCAGTACGGATATACAGTTATCTTTAATACTAATTCATTCTTTCATTCTAATTAATCAATTGTGATCACAATGACAACTGGAAAGCAGAATAAACGCATACAATTTACACAAAATCTAAGAAATATTAAGCATCCAGACACTTGAAGTTTATTTTAATATCGTGGTTAATAATTTGCATTGACACATTGTGTTTGGTTGTAAGATCAATGACCGAATTAAGACTATTAACTGCTATAAAAATAAAACTGGATTTAATTGAAGATTTTTCAGTCCCATCACCACTTACTGGAGGAATAATGTGAAAACATTCATGTATTTGCTCAGCTCTCCGAGGAGTTATCATAGGCTGCTCCTACGCATACTTTTCTTCTTTTTTTTTTTAAGTCCAGGCGTAGCGTGGCGAATGCTCAAACTTCTGCTCGTCCTTCTCTCTGCTATCTGGCCCCTCATGCGAACCTAAAATCCTGAAATATGCCGCTTGGGCTGTGTTTGCAGGGCCTGCGTTGATTGTCAGCACTTTGAGAGAGGACAGTACTTTGACGACAAAAGTTGCAATCGAATCTGCAAGAATGAAATTCAAGTAGTGGATGAACTGGGTGAGAACTCTTTCAATCTTCATAAAGCTTTTTAACCTGAAAAAACTTCTTTGTTCATAATACTTCAAAACAATTGCATTTTCTTCACACTCACATGGTTTTTCATCCCACAGTTTTCCATGAAACAAACACAGTGAACTGCTCGTACAAAGACGAGACTGACTGTGTGGTTCACTTCCAGTATTACGAAGACGACAGCGGGAAATCCATCCTGTATGTGGTGAAGGAACCAGGTACTTCGCGTGTGGAACATTAGAGCATTTCAGAGCTGGTACATCATCGAGACATACTGCTGTATTGCTGAACACGGTTGCCGTCTGTTACTCAGCGCTCGTTCCTGCAGGCAGTGGGGATGTTTCAGATGATTGTGAGACGGAAAGATTGCATCATTCTATGAGTGTACTCAGCTACTCAGCAAACATCCCAGATGCCAGCACTGGAGACTGATTCACGTCTTTCCCCGGTCCCTTGTGTCTCAGAGTGTCCCGAGGGTCCGGACATCTTGGTGGTTCTTCTGGCAGTGACTGGAGCCATTCTGTTTCTGGGCCTGGTCGGCCTGCTGATCTGGAAGCTGCTGGTGACCATCCATGACCGCAGAGAGGTCGCCAAGTTTGAGGAGGAGAGAGCCAAAGCCAAATGGGACACGGTGAGAAAATCAAAAAGGAAAAATGCAGTTGAAGCACTTGTGACTTTTCATTCATATTAAACGTTCATCCCGTTGTGCTTTCATTCCCCAGGCTAACAACCCTCTGTACAAGGGAGCCACCAGTACCTTCAGAAACGTAGCATACCGAGGAAACTGACGGCGAGGACCAGCGAGGACACACTCAGGGGTTTCCCGACACACGTGGAATGTAGCAGCGCAGAAATGGATGCAAAGAAGATACTTTAACACTGTCCTGTGACCGGCTACTGTGGCAGAGAAGAGCTAACTGCTGTCAGCGACATGATGTACATACTGTAAAAACAAACAAATCAAAAAAAAGACAAGAACTGTTAATATAAGTCTGCTTTGAGGCCTTTTCTGTGTCAGGCTTTCAGCTTTGTTCAACTCAGTGATCAAAAACCTTTTTTCCTCGGATCCTCTGATTTTTACCATTACCAGGATGCCGAGCCCTGGTGGACGCAGAGTCATCGACATACAGGAAAGCAGTATCCTGTAAAATAAGAGCACTGGCCAGTTTACATGTCTCTGACATGACCATAACAAGAGATGAGACCTCAGGTTTAGAACCACTGGTATAAACACTGGTGTGGCCACACATGTAACGTCACATAAACATCTTTACCGGGATTTTACAGTCATGAAAACTGCTACTGCGGTGATTATATGCCCGTGTAGTATTTGGCCCTAATGTTTGCTGTGTGAGACTTGATTAATGTCGCTTTTGTTCATGGTGGTGGCAGAAGTGTGTGAATGTTTTTCAGAGTTTGAGCTGTTTTCTGCTTGATAAAGTTGTTGTTTTTTTGTTTTTTTTTTTCATTGGAGTGAAAATCTGGTACTGCTGCTTTGTTGTTTAATGCAGGACACACAGCCCCGTCCTCTGGTTCAACGTGTTGTTACAAAGCCCTTCAGGCTGTTGTTAGATGTTTAACTTGTTGTTTTCACTTGATTTCCACAATATTCTGAGGAATGTGTTTAAGGCCACAGAAAAATATTACATATTGCAGCTTCACCAAGTCTGAAACTTGTAGATTTGTGTTGTCAAATACTGATCAGGTGTTTGAATTGATGATAGTAATAATAATTTAAAATAGAAAGCTCTGTTAGCTCTTTGTCTTTATTCTTATTTTTTTAAACGAGATCAGACGTTTAACACTACAAATTTGTGCCTTGTATCAAGTTATTAAATGTTTAGAAATGTTTGAATGCTAGAGAGGACCCCTTTCTCTTTTAAAATATGCATCTGTTGTGGCAATAGCATCATAATAGATATGGTACAGTTGGCTGTTGTAAAAAAAAAAACAAAAAGACCAAAAACATTCATGCTGACTGTTTTTACAGTAACCCCCACAGGGATGAATAAAGTGTCTAATATCAGGGGTCCATGTTGCATTTGAGAACAGCACAAACTTTATTGATGTAATTGTTAATTGTTTGTATTTTTCTTTCATTTTATATGTAAATGCTGACCTGTTCATTGGTATTTTACTATGCTACAGGTTCTAAAAACACTGTGTCACAGTGAAATGTTTTATACTTTGGCCTGTTTGTGTAGTGGAACAGATTTTATTGTACAGTGAATCAAATGGTTGCAAAACAAAAACAATATAGTCCATTATGAGGTGTGACCAGGATGTGCAGCTCTTATTCTCTCACAACGTGGTCTGTGAACTCATTGCAAAGCATTTTACTTTCCTCTGAGGTTTGACTCTTGATTTATTACACAGGAAAAGCACAAAGAAAGGTAATACCTAATGTAGCACTCGATATTTGCATTCCATTCAAAACCTTTCATATACTTTTCAAAATTACAAGGGTTAAATATTTCAGAGCCAAAGTAATCTATGACCAAGATAAATTTCTTTTTACGGATTTCACTTATGTAGCGCTTTTCCGCTACTTGAGCATTCTCGAAAGCACTTTACATTGTTGATCACTTTCACCTATTCACATGAATGGAGGTGGCTGCCATGCAAGGTACTCAGTCCATCCATTGGGAGTAGCTTGCATCTTGCTCAAGGACACTTCGATAGACAGGGAATCAGACCTGCAACTTTCCAATTCAAGCCACTCCTATGTCTTTATTAAAGATGTGAGATGTTTTGTCTTAAAATGGATTGCAATAAACTGTGGATTCAATACGAATGTCATTTTTTTCTGAATTCTTTACATAAACAGCTGTTATTACGAAGGACGTTGGGGATAGAGCTGCCAGTCATGAGGAGGAGATTCATGTGGTGCAGGAGGATATGGAGCATCGAGAGATATGATAGATGATGTAACATTCGAGGAGAAGGGTGAGAAAGGGAAGATGACCTGCATGGGCGATACCTGAAAAAAGGAGCCGGGAAATCCAGAAGAGCTTCTACAAAAACACGGCATATGTCTCCCTCTAGTGGGTGAACACTAAAGAACCCAGACATACTATTCAATGTTTAGATGATGTATTTGTCAACTACTGCCAGGGGGACACGAAAATAAAGAAATTAGAAGAAGAATGCAACCCTGGTTTTGAGGAAAAACTGGATGTTGAAGACATAGAGGTCGTTAAAATTATCTGAAAATCCAAACAAAGACCTAAAATTGTCATCAATTTCTTTACCTTTAGACATGTGTGTTTAATTTAAGGTATTCAGGAACCACCTTGCCTGTTTTACTGTTATAAAATATGAATTTGTTCAACAATTCCATTTGTTTCCTGAATAGATTGGGGAAAAGTGTGCTTAAAAACAAACCCGAGAAATAAAATAACTTAATTTTTGGAATTTAGTTTATTGTATTTTTGCCGCGTTCAAAGCTGATGAGATTGTGATTTACTTTCCTATTTAAACATATCAAGTTGTTTGCACATATTTAAAATCAGAATGTCATCAATATACGCCACATTGTGTGTGCACGATTTATTCCACACCTATATTCATTTTCATAGCCGTAATCTTTTCTTTTTCTCTTCATTTTTTTATGTTTTTACAAGTAATCTTCCGGAGAGTTCTGGCTGACTGTCACATTGCCGTTGGTTCATGAACGCATCACAGTTAAAGGTTCCGGCCCTTCTTCCGCTGCGTCACATCCAACATGGCGGCGCCCGGTGCGGCGGACCGAGCGGAAGAAGGCTGCGCTGTCACGGAGCAGTCACAGCCGTCCTGTGGAGACTCGAAGAGGCCACAGTTCGGGACACGTTTCCTCACGGACCCGCGGCAGGTCTTCCAGCACAATGCCTGGTGGGTAGCTCACAATCTCACGGCGGAAAATACAGAGACAGATGTGCACGCGCACCATCTGTCAGGGCTCGTGTCCGCTGACTGGGACAGCTCTGTGGTGTAAAAACACCACTTAAATTAACTTTGTTTTACTTTACATGATCTATTTGCCAAAAGCTTTCATAAATAACCTAAAGATAATCAAAATGTGAATATGTTTACCTAATTAAGGTTTTCCACTGTCTAATAACACCCGTAATACCATTTTGTAACACAAGGTGGTGCAGTGAGTCACTGCCACTATTCAAGCCATCGTTGAGTGAACAGAAGAAGCAGACCAACCTAACCATCTGTACTTTTTAAGGGTTGCAGTTAGACCACAGTGATCCACAAATATTGTAATCAGTAGTATGAACATTTTTAAAAATTCAAAGCTTTTGCTTTGTCTGTATCACCCTGTCATTTAAAGTGATTTTACCAGATTCCACATGGGAAAGATAATAATTTTAGGAGCCAGTTTTAATTTTTGATGTAGACCTCTAATACATTGCCGATACCTTTCTGAATGAAATTCGTAATTACACTCAGACAAACGCGTATTTCCAGCATTTATATTTCGTGAAAGATAACTGGGATTGTTGACATCTCTGTGTCACGGAAACACCTGAAGATTCCCGAAGCAGGATACCGTTCGTACACTCAATCTCGTAAGATCTTGATTTGCACTGGAAAAATGGCTAGCGATCAGTTCCACTTGAGCTGCCGCAATGCCATCTTTGATATCCCAGAAAGCCTTGCGGCAGGTTTCCGAAGATGACATCAGTTTCCAAAACCAAAACATCGTTTGATGGCTTCAAATTCCAGTTTGTTTGTAAACATATCAACTTTGTTGTGATTGCTTTAAGAAACTGCAGATTGGAAATTTGTCTGAATGAGTGATGACGGCCTTGTTTTTGTGTAGTTTAGTTTATTCTCTGTGCAGTGAAAAAGTGTTACCCTTAATGGGAAGTGTATTTTTTTCTGGTAGAATAACTTTAATGGAAATATGAAGGTTAGGTTGCACAGTACGAAGTGTTTCTTGTGTTCTGCTTATGAAGAAGTCATTGAAATCCATATAAATTACCTGCGTTTTGTCACTGAAAGCGATAAATACACAACTTGTTAAACATTTGGACAAACCTTCACATTCAATGTTTTTTTTTTTTCGATATTTTCTTGACTATTTCTATTGTTGATTTTTCCTGAAATCATCAAAACTACAAATAAGGAATTGTGTAGTAAACAAAAAACGTGGGGAAAAAAATCTCAAAACATGTTTTATATTTTAGATTATTCAACGGAGCCACAACTGCTTTTCACAATCTCTGCTTTTTTTGGGTGATCTTCTTGAGGTCGTCACCTGAAATGGTTTTCCAACAGTCTTGACGGACTTCCAGAGATCCTGAACACTTCACTCTGCGGCCCATCTCATCCTAAACCTTCTGGATTGGTTCAGATCAGGAGACTTTGGAGGCGAGGTCGTCTGCCAGCACGGCATTACTTTCCGTCTTGGTCAAACGAGCTCATACAGCCTGGAGGAGTGTTTCTGGTCAATGTCCTGTTAAAAGATAAATGATGGTCCAACTAAACACAAACTGGACCGATGGCATGTCGCTGCAGGATGCTGTGGTCTCCATGCTGGTCCAGTTTTCCCAACATACATGCTTCACGGCAGGAAACATGTATCTAGAAACCGTCCGCTCACATTTTCTGTGTCACACAGCAGGTGGAACCAAAGATCTCAAGTTTGGACTCATCAGACCAACAAACATATTTCCACTGGTCTAACGTTCTTTCCTTTTGTTTCTGGGACCAAACAAACCTCATCTGTTTGTTGTTTTTCCTTGGTAGTGGTTTCCTTGGACCATAAAGGCCTGATTGGTTCAGTCTCTTCTGAATAGTCGTAGAGACGCAGCTGCTACTAGAACTGTGAGTGATATTTATCTCAACGCTAATCTGAGGTGATGTTAACTTGTGATTTCTGAGGCTGGTGACTGGATGAACTTCTCCTCAGCAGCAGAGGCGACTCTTGGTCTTCTTTCCTCGGCTGGTCCTCATGTGAGCCTCTCATAGAAGCACTTGATGGTTTTTGTTACTTCGCTTGAGGACACATTCAGTTTTTTCAATTTTCCTGACTGACTGACCTTCAGCTCTTAAAGTAATAATGGACTGGTGTTTCTCTTCACTGGTTGGCTTGCTGATTGGTTCTTACCATAATGTGACACAACTGATGGTCCAACTCCATTAAAAAGGCAAGAAATTCCACAGATGAACACTGACATGGCTCTGATAGTTGTCAGTGATAGTTTTGATGCCTTCAGGGAGAATCTACAATGTAAATGGTCAAGAAAGCACCAGGGGGAAATAAAACGATAATGAGAAGGAGTGTTTAAACATTTGACAGGCAGTGTGACTGCACTACTGATGAGACGTGTGTCACAATGATTATTATAAATATTGACCAAGTAGAAAATGGTTTTTACATGTTGATTTTACATATTGAAAGATATATAAGAAATTGTGCACATCTTTTTTTTTTTTAAAGAGAGAATACAGCCTAATGGAAAAACTGTGTCTATCACTGTTGGTTATTGTGGTGCATCATGATTCCATGCGTGTGACTATTTTGAGATGCTGTGTTTTAGTTTTTCATGTCTTGTTGGCAAAAAAAGATACTGAATGAATCTAGTAATGGTGGATATATATCAGTTTATCTTTGATACATTTTTAATTTGTGAAAAGTTTGACTGTTTAAACTGAATGACTGGATAAAAAAAAACCCTGTACTTTTCCTTTATCTTTCAGGAATAAATTCTCAATAATATCTTCTAAATGCATAAGACTCCTATTTTCCTGTCAACAGGGACAATGTGGAGTGGACTGATGAGCAAGAAGCAGCTGCGAAGAAGAAAGTTTTGGAAAACAGTCAGCCCCTACCGCCCGAGAAACAAGGTGTCATTACAGCTGCTCACACACATAAACCTGACTGCATGAGCTATCTGCAGACATGGAACACTTCCTAATTGCTTTTCCCAGGACACCGAAATTGACCTTTTCATTGTTGGAGGAGGTTTGTTTGTGTTTGTGCAGAAATCTGTGAGAAAAAGTTTTTCATTTCCGTCTTCACACAATTAAGCCACACCAAGATTCAAAAGCCAATAATCCAATAAAGCCAATAAGCCAATAATAACTCCTGATGCTTCGTAGTCGGGTTAAGAGGTGGGTGGTGTTTGGGCTTTCTCTTGCAGAGGAATACGATAGCCGGGCCAACGAGTACTGGAACGACTTTTACACCATCCACGAGAACCGCTTCTTCAAAGACCGTCACTGGCTCTTCACGGAGTTTCCAGAGCTGGCGCCACAGTGCAGCCTCCACCAGGAACCCGGTCCGGACGCCCCTGGTACACAACCACTTCTGGAGAACGGCACCGCTCAGAAACAATGCACCGAACTGGCCAATTTATCTTTAAGTGATGGAGACTTTCCAGGGTCGTCGGCCACGTATCGTATCCTGGAGGTGAGACATGGACATGAAAGGGAAGTCTTCATAATGGATAAGACAGGTTTTAGTAGAATTCAACAATGGAGTATTGTACTACTTTCAAACTATTGTTGGCCAGTGGTTTTAAAAGGGTGCGACAGATTTTAAACTCTGAAGGCTTGATGAATGTTCTTCTAATGACTTATCCATCCTTTTAAAAACACACCATCGGGTTTAGTTTATGGGAATACAAATGCCTTCATCATCATCATCATCATCATCATCATCATACAGGAAGTGAGAGAAGGATTAACTGATACGCTGCTCTCTGTGCAGGTTGGCTGCGGTGTGGGGAACACTGTTTTTCCAATACTGAAGACCAACAAGTAAGAGCAGACTCAACTCTGAATGTTTGAAAATGACTGCGTTCCCACTGACACTCTACAATCCAAAGTCTCAAACTGCACCTTTGCCTCCGCAGTGACCCGGGACTCTTTGTTTACTGCTGTGATTTCTCCAGTACAGCTGTGGAGCTGGTCAAGGTGAGCAGACGTGGATCATGAAATAATTTGAACTCGTGACGTGGCTAAGGAATCAAAACTGTTGTCGTCAGACTAATCCAGAGTACGACGCCGGGCGCTGCTTCGCCTTCGTTCACGACTTGAGCGGCGTGGAGGCTATTTACCCCGTCCCCGACGGGACCCTCGACGTTGTCGTCCTCATCTTCGTGCTGTCGGCACTCCACCCAGACAAGTATGGCCTTCCAGCTCCTCTGCCTTCCTTTTCCACAGGTTTCTCATTCTAAATATTTGTCCGCTTGTCTAAAAGTGTCGCCTCTGTCTCAGGATGCAGGCCTCCATCAGCAGGCTGGCACGTCTGCTGAAGCCCGGCGGGGTGCTGCTGCTCCGAGACTATGGGCGCTACGATATGGCACAACTCCGCTTTAAGAAAGGTTGGTCAGAGTCCAAGCTTCAACTTGTCCACTAAACAGGAACATCATTTTTTATAACCTACAGATGCTGATGAATTCTCTCACTTCACAATAAAGGTCTGTGCCGAGTCCTTCAGTTCCTAATGCATGTTGGATTATTACTATAAAATGTAAAAAGGAGTCAAAATGATGGAAGGTCAAATTTGAACCACCACACCAAGTGCCATTCTACGGGTCCTCCTATTTCACCCCACTGCGTAAATATCGGCCGCTGGCATCCCGCAGATCACAAACGTCCTCCCGCTGCCTCCTCTGTGGCCCAAGGACGTAGTTTTCAAAAAAGGACCAATCACCTATATTTAGAATCGACATCGGTAGCAGTCTTTTTCTAAATGTTGTGATACTAAATGTGCTTTCAAGTTGCATCATCAAACGCATGCATTTAAATTCACATGTGTTAGGGTCATATGTGTTAGGTCAGAGGTCTGCAACCTTTATGACCAAAAGAGCCGTTTTGACGATTTTCCACTGAATAAAATTGATCTGGAGCCACAAAATATGTTTATCGCCTGGATTGAAGAAGATTTTCTTTTTATTATTGTAAATACAAAAACAGAGTGTTACAATTTCAATATTTGTTATTATATTTTTTGCTTTTGTTGCTGTTTTGAAAGATTTTTTCATTGTATTTTTTGTTTTGCTGCTTTATTGTTTTGCTGCTTTAGTGATCATGTATCTTTGAGCTATTGCAGCTGTTTCCTATTCAGAGCGCTGTATCTTCTACTGGTCAGGGCACTGCTAGCTGGACGAGCACTTTTTTCTTTTGTCCTCATTTTCCTCCTTTATTTCCCTTCTTTTCTTTCTTCCTCATTTTTTTCAGTTTGCCCATTGGCCCTCTCTTTTTTTATTTGGAGTGACTTTTATAATTTTGTCCATTTTCTGCAATTCCAGCTATTCTAAGATATTTTATCTGTTTTACCTTATTTCACATTTTAGTCTTGAGATTAGACCATTTTTGGAAAATCACTGTGAAATTCAAATTGAATAAAGAATGAAAGCAAAATGTTTATTCCCATTACAGTCTGAAAGCTTCATGGAGGCGCTACAGAAAAGCTCTCGTGCAGCAGGTTGCCGACTACTGTGTGATCATTAAACACTGCCAGACAGTTTGGCCCTCTGATAGAGAGGATGATGTTTTAGTGACTCCCGTCTTTTTTCCAAATAGATTCTTGTTACATGAACTGGTTTCTCTAAATTGATCGTTGAGGTGTTTTTGAGTCTGTTGCATTCGTCCTGAGCAAGGTGTGCAGCGTCTTCACACAGCGGGTTGAAGCAGTACAGATGGATGATCACAGCGTTTCTGTTGTATCTTTCAGGAAGGTGTCTGTCAGAAAACTTCTACGTTCGAGGGGATGGGACACGAGTGTATTTTTTTACGCAAGGTACAACAAAAAATCTGAACTTGTTGGTGATTGATAACTATTATTCTCAGTTTTTGAAACTTGTGCTTGTCTTTGCTTCAGACGAGCTTCACGAGTTGTTCACCGAGGCCGGCCTGGAGAAAGTACAGAGCCTTGTGGACAGAAGGCTGCAGGTGAACCGGGGCAAACAGCTCACCATGTACCGGGTGTGGATCCAGTGCAAGTACCGCAAGCCTCCAGTTCTGCCTCCCGACACATGAGGGGGGGGGCTCCATCCACCACTTGACCTTTGCCTGAAACTCTGAGCTGAAAGGAAGCCTGTGCTCGCTTTTCTTTTTCCAGAGGATTTATGGAGTTGGAAATCTTGCAATATGAGAACGTAACATCGGAGTCACCGTAAAGGCTTCACGCAATCTCGGCTACTATCATGTGGATGGACACCTTTCATAGATTTTTGACATTTGAAGACTTTTGTTTTCCTTTTTACTGTAAAAAAAAGGGCTGGTTACCCATCAAGTGTCTATTCTGCCAGGCATTGTTTATAAATGAACTGTTTGGGTATAATTGGAATGGATTGATAGACTTCATCACATTTTTGTATACACAATAAAAAAAAAATGACACTTGATGCAAGCGTGTTTTCACTTGTTTCTTTATATACTTCACATTCTCCCAAGGTGAAAGGGGGGAAAAAACATAAATTGTGGAAGTAACTGATCTGGGGTGAGTGAACATGGTGGGACTGTTAACTTTGTGATCGGTGGTGTTTTTGGTGGTGTGGGTGGGCGATGTTAATGGTATTGTGTATGGAGGGATTTGTCATTGGTCCAGGGACCAGAGATCTGGGGCAGGCGTGAACTGAGCGGAGGTGAAAATACTTTTAAACAGTCTCACGAGAGAATATGAGATTTTACTGATTATTGTTTACATTGCAAAAAAAAAAAAAAAAAAAAAAACATGAGAAACGAACCGAATCGATCCGGATTCAAGTGAAACGCCTGCAACTGCAACAACTTCCGAAACAGATCGGTTCGTTCCCCGCGGCGAGGAAGACGACCGGGGAACAACTTTGTTTTGATCCAGCTCGAAAGCCAGGACCCGAAATTGATCTCTCCGCCGAGGGAGATAAAGATAGGGGGGTAACTAACGCCAGCTTCAGGACATTATTTATACCTGGTGAGGGGGGAAAACGCAGAATCTCGAGGGTCGCCATTGTGTGGGACGAGATACCCGACCTTAAAAAAAAAAACAACACGATATGGTCCTCGGAAAAAGGGCTGTGATGGGGATCCCCGCTCAATAAGGAGCACGGAAAGGCGGGTTCGGGATACCCGGAGTCGTCGAGGCCTCCGAGGGAATCCTCCGTCGTCTTCCCCGAGCCGCAGGAGCGCGCTTGTGTCTCCATCGTGAACAATCAGCAACGCGAGGGTCGCGGCTGTGGATGCGGCCTAGCCCGGGAGGATCTGCCGAGCACCGGGGAAACAACGGAGACATTCCCAGTGTGTGCCGCAGGCCCTCCGGAGCACCGTCGGAATATTACATTACAGTGAGTATGTCGTTAGGCTGTCGAAGAAGCGGATATGTGGGTGGAGGTGTGTTACAATGAGACGTCGTGGCAGCAGCAGCAGCACCTGGAGACCTGAGCTGATGCTTCTCTTTCAGTTAGCATGTTTTATACCCAGCTTGCTCTAGCGACTTTCCATTAAAACCGCACATAGCCGCAAACACATGTTATATACAGTCGTTTTCAACCACACGGCTGAGGCGCACCCACGGCCGTACGTATTGTTGTTTATTTTGCGGTAAATCACGTCTAATGTTGCGAGCTAGTTAGCCCCTAAATTGCTACGCTAACATCGCTAAGACTGTAGCTCATTTATTCAACGTTGTGTTGTTTTTACCAACCAGCTGATCTTTAAAAATCTCTGCTGAGCCAGCATGCTCAAATTAAAGTTAAAGACTAACTTGTATTCCAGAGTGGACACAAGTGCAACTGTTATTCATTTAACGTATGTAAGTCACAGATAACACAAGAGTTGGGCGTGTAACTTAAATGTTAACCTTCGCTCGAGCTAACAAGATGGGCACTTATTGTCTATTGTGGCCTTTTTTTCAGGGCAGTGAGTGTACTTGGCAGTGCCTCCATTAGTGACCTTTCCATAACTCCAGCGCCATGTAACTTAGGCCTATAATGCCAGGGCGTTATCACATGATGCTATAATTTTCCAGGCAGTGACTACACATCTGGTTCACGTCGTAAATGTATGCTCACCATTCGCCATTGGCTGTATTTTTGGCCACTTTATGGTGTCAGTGTTTCTTTTTTAATCTGTAGACCAAGTGGCACAGCTGGTGCCAGGATGAACACACACATGATAATGTTAAACATCATTGTCAAGCCTATTGATGACTCAGAACAGGAATTTTCCACATCCATATAGCTTAAAACAGCCATGACTCATCACAACCGGTGCCTTTTGAAACAGTGATCCATCGCTCCCACTAGAATATTCCAGACTCCTCAAAACGCTTGTCTTAATCTGTGCTCTTGTCTCCGCAGACATGATGGAAGAACTGCACAGCCTGGACCCCCGGCGGCAGGAGCTCCTGGAGGCTCGCTTCACCGGGGTCGGTGTGGCCAAGGTTTGTGTTAAGCAGACACCGCGAAAGATGGAGCAGGGCGCGCCTTCCTGTCAAAGTGCTTATAATCACAGATTCTCTCGATTACACTTTTTTTTGTCTGTGTGTGTGTGTGTGAATCTCTTCCTTTCTTTGTCTCCCTGTTCCTCGGTATCATTCTGCTGTTTGGCCCGGTCGAGCTTGGCCCCACTCCTTTTCTTTGTCTGTCTCTGGAGAAGGTTGAGCTGTGTCTGTGTTTTTTGGCCGGTGTGATATGGCATCTCTCCCTGGCTCATGATGCAGTGGCTGTATATGCAAGTGGTGACGCCTGCCAGAAAGGCCACAGACGGGACAGGGGTGGTAGCGGGGAGGAGGAGTGAAGGCAGAGGAGGAATGCAGAAATAGTTCTTGACCAGGTGTAAGTGGAGGGAGCGTTTAGCCTTCCGCCCCCTCGCTTGCTCGCTCCCTCCATGGATGGAGCTATCTTTGTGGAAGGTGATCTTGGAACAGTTAGGGAGCGAGAGTAAGCGCCAGGAGTGGGCCCCGTGCCAGCCATAGGCATAGCCCAGAGCATGGCATGGCTGCTGCTGCAGAGAAAATGGCGGCTTTTGCTAAGGCATCATGCCACAACCACCCTGTATGACAGGAGATGCAATGTGTGTGGGGTGGGTAGGGGAGAGAGGGAGAAGTGTGTCAACAAATGACTGTGAAGGAATATGGGTTGGTGGTCTAAAAGCTCTTCAATGTCACAGAGTGGCTTCAGGGCTGTTGTTTTTTTTTTTTTTTTTTTGACCTTGGGCAGTGTGGCACTACTGCTCCATGTCATCGCTGAGTTGGCATTAAAGACGGGAAAATTGTTGTCGTTCCAGGACAAAGCATGGCAACACCTTTTGATAATCAAGCAACAAAGGCCAAAAATTGTTGCACGGTATATTTTCTTTCAAACACACAGCCAGGATTTATTTTTTAGGGTGGCGGCGGATTAAAAAGGAGACTGTCATTCCTAGATCAAGCCAAGTCGGCTTTCTCCCGAGAAGGGAAAATGGCTGAGACCATGGTGAGCAGGAGGAAAATAGATGACATTATCTAAAGGTGACAGACAGACAGAGGAATACATCCCCAGCAGCATGCCTAATGCTCAACCATTTTCGGAAGGTTCAGCGAGAGAGTTCCAGTGTGCTCTGAATGACTAAGTATCTCCCTGATTGGACAGTGTCTGCTGAATTCTGATGTGATTCATTTGATTGACAGGCATCACCTAGGGAACCGGGACTGAGGCAGGTCTCCAGTCAGTGGGAAGTTAATGGTGATGGTATTTAGTCAAACCTCCGCATCTCTTCCCTTTCGGATTCTCGCCCCTTTTACTCCATGTTTTCCGACTGTGTGTGCGTTCTCTCCAACATGTGGGCGCATTCTGAAGCGTTGATGGGCCACATATATATCTGTGTTTAATTGCTTCCTGTGCAGTGTTTTTATAGATTGTACGTCCTGTTTTTAACAGGGCTCGGGTCAGAATCAGAATGAGTCATCTAATCAGAGTCTATGCAGTGTGGGCTCGCTCAGCGACAAAGAGCTAGAGGTTCGTCTCTGTTACATATTTACAAGATTCCCTTTTTTGTTTTAAAGCTAACCATCCCTTAATTGCTATACATGTGGCTGATTTATGCTGCTTTTCTTTTTTCTTTGTTTTGTTTTGTTTTTTTCTTCAGACTCCTGAGAAGAAGGCGAATGACCAAAGAGCGAGAAAACGTAAAGCCGACCACTTCGACAGCAGCCAAGGTAAAGCCGCCTCTCCGCCATGACACTTTCACAGTCACTCCCAAATATTAGCTTCCCCTTGAAGTCCACGCCTCTCTCTTTCAGGCAAAGCCGGAGCAAGAGGACATAAAATTAGCGATTATTTTGAGGTGAGTGCCAGAAAGTGCGCCTGTTTGTTCCAGCAGAGCTTTTGAACTCGCTTCAGCCTGGGACACATAGCTTCTCGTACTCTGCGTCTTACTCCTGCTTTTCACTAACATTCCACTGACTCCCATTTTCGTCTTCTTCTTCTGTCTTCCTTCTCGTATCTGTCAGTTTGCGGGAGGTAGCGGTCCTGGTACCAGCCCTGCCAGGGGAATTCCACCAGTAGTAGTCCGCTCTTCCCCACAACACTCTCTCTCCAATCCCCCTGTCACGGTGAGCGTGTTTGCTCCATGGTCTCTTTTATTTCCCCTCCATGCTTTTGTTTCTTCTCAATACTCTTTCTCATCTGTCACTCCTGCTCTTAACGCCAGTCAGATTTACTTACACATGGGAATGATTTGTGTTGATAAATGGTGACATTTGCTATAACAACCCATGAAGTATGGAAACGATCCATTAAGACCTTAACAGGAAATCAACATGATATTTGGTGAGCTGCATACGTCTTCATTTTGTGTTACCATTTCTCAGTAGGGTTTCGTTGTTTCGCTCGCCTTGGGTTTCTCTTACCTGAGTGGTGTCTTATCTGTTCAGGACTGGCAGCTCCAGGTCTTGACAGATTCCGTAATGAGATGAAATTGGCACATCATTTGACTCTTGGTATGTGTGAAGGTTTCATTGGATGCGTGTCTCTGCCTCTCAGGTGCAGCAGGGAAGCCCTTCCTCCATCAACTCAGCCAACACGGAGCACTCCTCATGTTCACTGAAGCCTGCTTCTCTTCACATGCTGCACAAAGCCACACAGGTACCGGAGTCGGGATCTTAGTTGTCTGCCTGGTATCTTGATTGTTATAGTTTTTTGTTTTAAATACATACTGTATCAACGTAGCAGTTACAAGGATCATTGGTTGTATGTTGGGATTGCTTGTTGCACTGCAGAATGATTGACCATTAATAGAAACACTTTCTGTGCTCGTCCCATAGTCTGACCTTACTATAGAGAAACTAACAGCAATGGAGAACAACAAGAACTCTGACCTGGAGAAGAAGGAGGGCCGAATAGACGATTTGTTGCGGGTACTAATCACATTACATTACATGCTGCTCTGCTTGACATTTTCTTTGGCTTTGAGAGTCTCATGTTCTGGGTCTGTTTTGTTTGCCCTACTTAAGGCATGTCAGAGTTGAAACACTTTTTAATGTGCGTGCACAACCTGGAATCGTTACCTGACAGTTTCCCTGCTTGTCTTCAGGCAAACTGCGATCTGAGAAGACAAATCGACGAGCAGCAGAGGATGCTGGAACGATACAAAGAGCGCTTGAATAAGTGTGTGACCATGTCCAAGAAGCTGCTGATAGAAAAAGTATGTTCACGTTTAAAGTGGAGGAACTGCCGTGTTTTTTTTTTTTTGAACGAGCTCATACATGAGCCCGGTTGAAAGACTCACTGAGGTTCTCTACCTGCTGTCTTCACTCTCCAGTCCAAACAGGAGAAGATGGCCTGCCGAGATAAGAGCATGCAGGACAGACTACGACTGGGCCACTTCACCACAGTGCGACACGGAGCATCGTTCACCGAGCAGTGGACTGATGGATACGCCTTTCAAAACCTTATCAAGTGAGGGTCTTCATCTTTCTACACCCCACCTTTCTTTTCTTTCTTTCTTAATATCTAGACTCCACTCTTAATAACACGTATATTGTTCCTAATACATAATTCCAGGAGCTCGCACTTAGAAAATAATTGTGCCTTTTGTTCCCGTCTAATGTCCGTTTTGTTCCCAGACAACAAGAAAGGATCAACTCCCAGCGAGAAGACATCGAGCGGCAGAGGAAGCTGCTGGCCAAACGCAAGCCCCCCTCCATGGCCCAGACTCCGCCCCCAAGCCTGGAGCAAAACAAACGCAAAAGCAAAACCAACGGCACAGAAAGCGAAGCGTACGAAACTTTTCATTGTTTATTTTCCGTTTTATTTCAGGTTTTTTTTCCAATACACACATGTTTAAATCTGCACTCGGTTCTGCGTTCTGCAGGTTATCGCAGGCGGAGTACCACGAGCAGGAGGAAATCTTTAAGTTAAGACTAGGCCATCTTAAGAAGGTAATAGTCAATGTATCTGATGACGTGTGTTCTGTTTTTTTGTTTGTTTTTTTCCATCGTTGATTTGATAAATTGCATAACTCCGGACGTTGCTTTCTTGGCTGTGGCAGGAAGAGGCTGAGATCCAGGCAGAGCTGGAGAGATTGGAGCGAGTCCGAAACCTGCACATACGCGAGCTGAAACGGATCCACAATGAGGATAATTCACAGTATGAGGCTTTTTTCTTTTCTTATATTATAATACACAAGATTGCAGATTTCATTGCAAACAGATCTACATTTAATTTATACACTGATCTTTAATATTCCTTATTCTTAAAGGCTCTGCCATAAACAACATTAATCTTATAAACATATAGAGACATTACACATGAAATTAAAAAGAGCCGCGCTTATATGAACATGTAGCAGAGAGCAGTTTTCAGTTGCTCCAAACACAACTCCCAACATCAACAAGATATCAAAAGCCATGCAGCATAACTTCATCAAACCAATTGCTTCATGGATGTTTGAGCTCTGCCTCTTTATGCAATCACACAAATTGTTCAATTGATGTCACTTTTCGTCGTATCTTTCTTGATGGCGCTGATTTTTAGGCGCCACTATTTTTTCATGTGTCTGTTATTGTTTGCGCAATAAGGCTGCATTCACACTCGGTGTAATGTGACTTAATTCATATTTCTTTGTTCTTATGTGGCACAGATCAAATCTACTTTTGGACAGTATAAGCAGGAAATAGACGCATGGGTTCCATTTTGAGATTGGAAACGGGCCTCATCAGACGCACGTCTGATTTATTTCCACATGAATATGTCCTGATGTGACCGCCGTGTAGCCAGGCTGATCAGAATTTTCTTAAGATTGCGTCTCTAATGTCATCAAATCTGCCACCATCCAGCTTATTATGTCGCACAAATAGTGAACACGCATGGAGGCAATCTGACGGGAGGAAAAATCACACCACGGTCTATTGCGGCAGTCACATGACTTCTGAGTCTTTGGTGAGAGGAGGAAATAGTCGCAGTATATGCGTAAGATGCAAATGCTTTTCTGGCCCTTTTCCTCTTTGGTTGGCGAGCTTCTGAGGCCCCGCGACATTAGCATCAAACATTTCATCATCCACGTGTTTGCAGTTTCACTTGGTTCTGAAGTAGCCTGAAGTTTAATAATATACATATACACGGAGGTTTTTCATTTCAAGTCCACCTTTTGCACTGACGTGTCCCTGTGATGTAAGAAGTGAGTTTTATTGATTTTTCTCCTGTGCAGATTCAAAGATCACCCGACGCTAAATGACCGATACCTGCTGCTCCATTTACTCGGACGGGGAGGATTCAGTGAAGTTTACAAGGTGAGTGTGTGAGGGAGAGACACACACACACACACACACACACACACACGACTGTCCTGCAAAAAGGCCGATCATTTTACCTCGTGGTATTATTCAGACATCATCATCTGAATAGTCAAAGAATTCAACCAAAACATAATGTGATTCGAGAGATTTACTATATCGGTTAGCATCAGTATCAAACCAGTTCTTCTGAGCACGAGACAAATTAGGTGTGTTTGAGATTTGGGATTATTATTGGTGCATTTTCAGATCAGAGGTCACGATGCAGCACCATTAAAAATGTATTTTGAGAGTGTGTTGGAGTGTTTTCACTGGTATTTTCCGAACGTGTACCGTAATTTCCAGACTATAAGTCGCAACTTTTTTCAAACGCTCTGAACCCCAGGGGGTTATACAATGATGCGGCTAATATATCGATTTGTACGGGTTATTGGGCTTCATGCCGCCAGATTCTATTTCTGCAGATTGTACTTCTGCAGAACACGCTGTTTTTAGCGCCGCTGCTTCTCCAAAACATGTCCTGAAAGTGATATATCTGCTCTTCGTGGGCTCGTCTTCTGCTGCTCTCCGTTCTCCGGAACTCGAGCAGCTGACGGCCGTGAATGTTGCGTTCAGGTGCGTCTCGTAAAGCCCTGTGGCACCGTGGACACCCTGCGGCTTATAGTCAGGTACGCCTATTAGTGGTATATCATCAACACTTTTATCTTACATGAGATTTTTGTTCTTCAGGCCTTTGACCTAACAGAGCAACGATATGTCGCAGTCAAAATCCACCAGTTAAACAAGAACTGGAGGGACGAGAAGAAGGAAAATTATCACAAGTGAGTGTTGTGTATTGAATACACTATCACAGAAGTGTATTTACTATTTCCACAGTTGATTTGTATTTTTCCTCTGTGTTTTTTGCAGACACGCATGCAGAGAATATAGAATCCACAAAGAGCTGGACCACCCACGAATAGTTAAACTCTACGACTACTTTTCACTGGACACTGACTCGTAAGTCCCTCGCGTTCAAATCACATTTCCCTTCCGTGTGTATTTCCACGTGGAAAACGTCTGAATGTTTGGGAGCAGGTTCTGCACGGTGCTGGAGTACTGCGAGGGCAACGATCTGGACTTCTACCTGAAGCAGCACAAGCTGATGTCGGAGAAGGAGGGCCGCTCCATCATCATGCAGATCGTCAACGCCCTCAAGTACCTCAACGAGATCAGACCGCCCATCATCCACTACGACCTGAAACCTGGTGGGTTCACACTCCCTCAGCGACCTTTAGCAGGCTTGTGACCACAGCTGGGAACTTGAACGTACATCGGTTTGGGTTTTCTCCCCACACAGGGAACATCCTGCTGGTGAACGGCACTGCTTGCGGGGAGATCAAGATCACAGACTTCGGCCTGTCGAAGATCATGGACGACGACAGCTACAACTCCGTGGACGGGATGGAGCTGACGTCACAGGGGGCGGGGACGTACTGGTGAGACACGTTAAGGCCGAGTCAGGGACGAAGGAAGTTCCTCCATCATAAAACGAGTGTGCGAACAAATACAGACAATCAACAAGGAGGGCTGAAAGCAGGAATATGATGCAGAAACAAAGAAGATTTTGTCACATTGCAAAAAAGGAAACACTTGCAGTGATTATCTGAGACTTCCTCAATACCAACAGAGGGGAAAAAGTCGCCGTCTTTGATCGTCGATCTGTCGCAGAGACAAAACATAAGAGGATTATATTATAGGATTATACGGCACAGTGTAAAACACCACTTAATAACTTCAAAGGGCCTCTTTTTTATTTATTTTTTTTTTGGCCAAAGGAACATTTCAAACACATTTCTTCTCTCCGTAGTTGCAATGTAACGGAACGGTTCCGTCATCTGGTTGTTGCTGTCGCCCTGCTGGTTTGCAGGTGCGAACACAAAGATCCTTTAACTAAGACGAGCCACCTCACAAACAAACTGATTGCCGGGTTCTTGGAGAGAACTGGCTGAACAGCCTTTTCTCCCTTTTTTCTTCTTCTCTCTAATTTACCGTCACGTTTTTGCTTCTCATGCGGGAGCACAGAGCTGAAGTGATGCTGGAAGAGAACGACTGGTGCACAAGTTGTGAGGTCGTTCCAGAAGTGAGTGCAGGCGGTTTGATCCAGTTGGTCTGAGTGATTCACAGCGTTTCTCTCCTTCAGGTACCTGCCTCCTGAGTGCTTCGTGGTTGGGAAGGAGCCCCCCAAAATATCCAACAAGGTGGACGTCTGGTCTGTGGGAGTCATATTCTACCAGTGTTTGTACGGCCGCAAGGTACGACTCACAAGACAAAAATCAATATTTCAACAAAACTGTGAGAATTCACTTTATTTTAAAGAGAAACCTGGACCTCGTCTATAAATAGCAACGCCTGAATGAAGTGGTACTTTCATACACTCCAAACACTGAAACAGGAAGTTTAGCAGTCGGCAGTATCTTTTCCATTCCAGAGTCATCCGTGATCGTATGGCTTGATCGTTTTGGCGATGCTTGGTTGACTTAATTTCCTGTCCTTTGCCTCGGCAGCCATTCGGCCACAACCAGTCGCAGCAGGACATCCTGCAGGAGAACACCATCCTGAAGGCAACAGACGTTCAGTTTCCCCCAAAACCTGTAGTCACACCTGAAGCTAAGGTAAACCTCCCTTTAATTCTTAGTGAATCAACAACGCTCGTTGATATCGGGTTATAAATCAGGTGTGTTTCTGGTTGTTTCACTCTCATATCAATAAATAGGAATTCAAGCCGATGTGGGGAACTCTGATGGTTAAGCTTTAGTACGCAGCTGAATGTTGTTTCTCTCTCCAGGCTTTTATAAGGCGCTGTCTAGTCTACCGTAAGGAGGACCGCATCGACGTGCACCAGCTGGCCAGCGACCCCTTCCTCATGCCGCACATCCGCAAGTCGGTGGCGTCGTCGGGCACCTCGGGCATGGCGGTGGCTTCCACCTCCAGCTCCTCCAACAGCAGCGCCTCAAACTGAGCCCACACTTGTTCAACTGACGGACCGGGTCGTTTCAGAGTGCGGGACGGGGAGGGTGACGTCCCCGCCCCCCTCTCCTCCTAGAGAGCATCCCACCTGAAGAGTTGACAGGAAGTGGATCAGACGACATGGACGGGCGAGGCAGGGCGGTCCGCGAGGCCCTTCGTCCCTCTCGTGTCCGTCCACCTCGGCCCGTCGGTCCTGCTGTCTGGATGGAGAAAACGTAGGGTGGCATTGTTCTGGGGGTCAAAGCCCCGGATGACTCTCACAGCGAGGGGCGAGTTGTGGCACTGTGTTCAGGGGGGTTCACAGCGGGGTTCAGTGTTTGGGATATTTCTGTTCAGCTTAAACACAAAAAAAAATAAAAAGAAGAAGAAAATGAAATAACATGCAGAACTGCTACAGCTTGTCCAGATGGAAAGGACTGGGA
>OMNM01064839.1:0-11103 GCA_900302745.1 Parablennius parvicornis | reverse complement strand
CCCGATGGCCTCGGATCCCGGTGCATCGCTGCAGGCCCCCCACAACAGTTCCAACCACACCCAGTAGACAAACCTCACACACACACGCACACACAGACGCACACACACAGATGGACACACACATCTCCACCACACACCAATGAGATGTACTGGCGATGTCTCTTGTTCTTGGATAACATCTGTTCAACTGTCAAATCATATACTGCTGTATCTGTTGCTGCCCCGATGTTTTATGCGCATGCTTGAAAAGGATGTTATTTCTTATATTATGTTAATATTTTTTATAATATAACAATATCAATGTTAACATTTAAGACAGAGCTGCTCAGTTTAATTGATCTAACAACGGTTGGTGTTTGGATCAGTGTGTTGACTGTAAATAGTATTTTTAGAAGTAACAAGGGTATTGTCTGTTATTGTGACCCGCTAAAACTTTGTCTCAGTTTTAGCGCTTTTTTGCAGCACCGACAATGGCTCAATTTAGTGGCAAAAACCCACGCACGTAAAAACTGTAATCGCTCACAGTTTTTCTGCGTGCTCGCTGTCTCGGTCGGTGCGCTCGCTGTTACTGCTGTTATCTCTGCGTTAAGTTTTGGCACTTTGGAGACGGGCGTTGACCGCCTTGAATCCCCCTCCTTTCTGACTGGTCAATTTAAAAGTCACTTGAAGCACTGTGTGACCATTGCCTGTCCGAGCGCACAGCGACATTTGTTGCAGACAGCGAGCGCGGAGGAAAGAAACACGCACGCACACGCAAAAAACCCACTGCGCATGCAGAAAGTGGTTTAACTGTGCGCGATTACAGTTTGTATACGCTTGGGTTTTTGGCACTAAATTGGGGACATAGCCTTGTTACCACAGGTGTCTGATAGTTGCCAGCAGGCAGCAGCGGCTCTCATTAAGCGGTATGTGTCGGGCTTGAAACGAGTGTTCAGCTCCATCATCTGCTTGTCCATTGTCATTCCATAATTTCTGAAGGTCGAATTTTGCTGTACAGGTGATGATTTACCCAGAGTAAATTAAACGTACGTATTGTCAAACCTAGCGGGAAACTTCCTCTTGTGTGATCCACTGATATCCCAGCACACAATCTCATGTTTATTCATCAGCTCATCTGTCAAACGTGGGGCAGAAACCGCTGATTGGCTGAGAAGCTTTCCTCATGCATAGGCCTGGGTCAAAAGCATGGTCAAAATAAGTGGGCCCGGAACAAAAATGGGTGGGCCCAGGCCCACCGGGCCCAATAGTAGCACCACGACGTTCATGAACGACAGGTCGCTTTATTTCAAAACTTATGGTAAACGTATCCCGCTGCCTCTCCCGTTCTATGACCAATGAGCTGACGGCACACTCACACAAATATGGCAACACAGAATTCCGCGTCGCTCATTGGTCGAGGTGCCGGATGACAACAAACGAGCCTACAAAGCAGCATGGATGACTCGGATTGTACGCCGGCTTCGACCAGCAATGCATCGCCAAAATAAAAATGGAAAAGGCTGCAAAAATACTGGGAGGGATGGGAAGCAGTGAACGCCTGGGTTGAAAAAGTGCGAGATAACATTTATAAAGCGCACTGCATTCTGTGCCGGTGCACTTTTTCAACAGCCCACGGTGGACAGACAGACCTGACACAGTATGCTTCAGGTGGTGGGCACAAGAACAATATGAGGGAGAAGAAAATGAGGAGCACCCTTGACCTACCTGTGGTCCGCCAGGCCACGCCAGAGGCAGATACGGTACGTAAAGACATTTTTTTTTTTTTGTACCCTCTGCTTAATGTTAATACTGTGTGGGACTGTGAAATGAACAGTGTTGCCAGATCAGATTGACAGTTTTCAGCCCAATCACATCTTAGAACCCACCCATTCCAATAAGAATCAGCCCAAACCACGAGGTTGCGTATTCTGCGCACACACGGGCGTGGAAAGCATGGACGGGACTTTAAGCATAATTATTTCTTGTAGACCAAACATACCTTCTTTATCTCAGGCCACGTTTACACATTCATGGGTTTTTAAAAAAAAGCCGGATATTTCCCCCTCCAGGTGTAAAAAACACAACTTAATTTACACCTGATCGTTTACACAAAAAAAGTATTTTACATGGACCAGCATATCCACCTGGTTCAAGAGCTGCTATGAGCATGCCAAGCCTGTAGGGGGCAATATAACAAGAAGCACAAAGCCATGATAGCCAATCAGAATCCTGAAAAAAAAAACACAAGGACAATGACTTCCTGTTCCTGCTTCAATAAAGACGTGACGGTCGTTGTTTGGACCGATGTAACGGAGCGTTTATAATTGTCAATACAAACAACACAAACATGTTTGTACAAACATGAAAATGAGCACTGCTTTTACTGGACTCCATTATCATAGCAAAACTGTAAACACGGGTCACACACTGATGATGCAGACGTTGCGGACGGCGAATATTGTGACGTCACTGTTTAAAAAAAATAAATAAATAAACAGGTATGTGTAAACATGGCCTCATACAAGATGTGTAACTGTGGTCCTGAAGGTCCTGAAGGTCCTGAAGGTCCTGAAAGTGCTGCAGTTCCTAAAGGTCCTATACAGTGTGTCATAGGGCAACATGTCTGATTGCAATGAGACTGTCTTTGTAAGACTTGACAACATAATGTTTCAATTCCAGTGAGGTGAACAGCACAACGCCTCTCCCATGTCTCAATGGAGAGCCGCTTTGGCTTCTGACACGAGGCCTGTGTGTGACGAGGGAAAATAAACAGCGTGAAATACGTCACAGCTTTTAATGTGAAACAAAGACAGGACAGCATCTGGACAACAACGTTGTTGATATACTTGATGAATGTGCAAGCAGCATGGTTACAGTTATATTTGCTTTTTTCTTTTGTCATAAAGGAATGTAACCATGTTAAAATCCACACTTAATAGAAATACAGGTTGACAAAGTCAGCATAATTGCTTTGATTAAATTAACAATATAAACGACATCCAGAACAGAATAAAAAAAAACAAAAAACTAAACAAACAAAGGTACAATGCGGCTGAACACTCACAATCTTAGTTCACATAAATACGTTAACATCACCTGCACATGCAGTGTGTTGTATGTGAAGGTACAAGAGGCAGCTCTGACAGGAAGTACGCTCCCTGTGTAGACATGCCTGGGTCAGCATGCAGGAAATCAAAATCATAGGATGTAAAAAAACATGCTTCAACACTGTCCACAAAGAAAACTGATATAATGTCATGTTTGAGTCCGAGATTGAAGATGTGAAGATCAAGTGATGAAGCACAACCCGCTTTTTCATAGGTCAGTGAAATACAGACAATAAATAAGGGTTTGTACATAACGCAGTTTGTGTTGCTCTTTGGATATATTTTAAGATATACTATAACATCCACATACTTAAAAATTATTGTTGTGTACATAACCTAAAGCACCACACTGTGACTTAATTGATAGGATTGTGAAGACTTTAGCTTCAGCAAACACAAATACATTCAGCAGCATCGTAGTCATTTTTTCCTGCAGTATTACCAAACAACGACTGGATCTGTGTCCTGCTAACGTTTGTGGAATGTGCATGGGAAAAAGTTTGTATTTACAAATGTGGCACGATGTGTGCAGTTTACTACCCTCACCTCAGTGAGAAGGTCCAGTTGCTTCGGTTTCCTTCCACATTCCACTGACATGCATGTCAGGTTGTGTTGGAGTGGATATTCAAGATAAGATTCAAAATACTTTATTTATCCTCTCAGGGTAATTTCAAACAGCATACTGAGAGGTTGGAGTGTGTGTGGTTGAGTGTGTAGGCCTGTCCAGGTAAAATCTTCTTGATGTGCCTCCATGGGTCCTGTCGTTTTTTTCTAGTTCAATTCAAACTCTGTTGTCTGTAAGCAAGTCCTGATGTCTGGACCAAAGGAAATTTACAAATGATTGATTGATTGATTGATTGATTGATTGATTGATTGATTGACCTTTCATACTCTTATGAATTCAGACATAAGAGAACAATCATGGACCAAAGCGGATGGGCACGGATCACACACTACTAAAGAGCTTTACATTCATCACTGTGTCAGATCATGTGTTGACCAGCTGACATTATGAATATGATTGTATACATTTGGCTGTTTTAAGGAAGTCTCCCACATTTTAATATTTTCTGCAATCCTTTATGGCCTGAATTATTTATTTATTTGTTTGTTTGTTTATTCATCTATTATGTTTGCAATTTTTTTATTATTTTCAGCCGTAAAACTTTTACGTACCATTTTTGCGATTCACAATTTAAATCTAATATCAAGCTTTACTGATCCACTTCAGCGGGACCGGAAAGACACACGTTGCTCCAGAGCTGCGGGCTGCAGACCTCTGGCCAAGTCATAACACATGAACTTATTTACATAATTCAAATAAATTCAAACATATTTGAAATAAATTGTTGCATTGCGGAGAAAATTGTCTTTTGGAAACCTAAAATCCGGTGACTGGAGCTGCAGTGAACTGTGTAGAGGGAATAGCACATGAATAACTTCACCACATGTCGATGGCCTCACACCAAGAAAAACATTCTGGTAAATGCCAGCTCCGTTTTTTAAATACAATATATGTGAGCAATAAATTAGCAATAAATTACATTTCTTTGCTGTTGATGGCGAGAGGCTTTGACTCAGTCTGTAACATATGTTATGACGGTGTTACTTCTATCAGTAGCCCCGCCCCCCGCGCTTCCACCACAAGCTGCACCCTGTAAACATCTCAGAAGTTCCTCACCTGCCGGATAACAAGCAAACTCTGGCTTCCTCCCACAATCCAGGGTTGTAGGTTAAGCAGCTCTGAGAAGCTTTTAGGACAACTCAACCAGTGGATGCCTTTCAAATTGTTTTTACCAACACACACCCCTCAGACATCCAGTCCTCTTGGAAACACTGTGACACCAGTGGCACTATGATTCACCGTCATCAGTTCTTGTAGGGTTTGTTTGTGACTTTATTTATCCATCGCAGGAACCTGCTGACACGAGTGTACACCCCAGGGAATGATGGGTCGCCACAGCCGTGACCCCAAGAGATGACACCAGTCAGTACCCAGCGACCCCCCTCCCCTTGGCAAACCAGCGGACCTCCACTGTCACCCTGGCAGCTGTCCACACGGTGGCGCTCTGACAGGCTGCCGGCGCATAGCATGCGGGCAGTGAAGCGATCGCCATACCGCTTCTTGCACCTCCAGGCAGGGAGCAGGGGAACCCAGGCCTGCAGCAGGGTGCGGGAATACTCTGAGTCTGACGAGGGAAGCAGAGAGACAACACAAGAGTGAGGGAGCGAAAAGCACTGAAACGTGAAGCAGAAATAAAATGTGGCACAGGAGCACTTCACGACACTGTGCTGCATCACGTCCTCTTTTCACAGCACTGGCAATGTTTGGTATGGAAAACAACCTGCTGGAGTTTTAAAAGTGACACCTTCTCGTTTTTTAAGTGTGTTTTTAAGTGTGCCAAGATGTTTCAGCAGGTGACCAGTTGTTAGTTTGTTTAGCATCTGGAGTCTTTTAACACAGAGACATTGCAAAACCACATTCTCCGGTTATTTGAGATACTTTTTCTTTTTAGCTTAGAATCCCAGATACCAGCCCGTCTGTCCATCCATCCATCCATCCATCTATCTGTCCATCCATCCATCTATCTATCTGTCCACCCATCCATCTATCCGTCCATCCATCCATCCATCCATCCATCCATCCATCCGAGACGAAAGATCGGATCATAAGAGAATCATTAGTAAGATCCGCAGCTCAAATCGGTCGGGCTTTGTGCGTGGTTGGAGGACGTTCAAGGTTCCGGTCGGAATCCTGCGACCACTGTCAGATTGTGTCTGATATGTGGGGAGTCAAAGCGGCAGCTGCATGGAACAAACTGTTTTGTCTACATTGGGTGAGTATTGTTGGAAACTGAAAGACCACAACAGTAAATGCGAATGTAAAATGCTAGTAACTGCTAATAGATGCTAACAAGACTTAGTTCAAGCTCCTGTTGCAACATTACCCTCCAGGTTGTCGTCTCTGTTTGAGTCATGGCTGTGCCCCTATTCTCCTCTTTTTTGGATTTCTTTCCAAACACATCAATGCCACAAAGCCGAGGCTCCATTCATGTCTGTTTGCGCAATCCAGACGTCTCTCCCCTTCAACTTTGTTCAGCTGTTCTGGGGGACACCAAGCTGCTCCCAGACTGAAGTAGAGATATAATCCCTCCAGCGGGTCCCTGACATGCCTGATGAATCTCTAACAGGAGGCCTCCCAGGCAATCCTAATCAGATGCCCAAGACTTTCAAACTAATTTCAGATTTGGATCCATCAGACCACAGAACACCATTTTAATTCCCGTAATGTTGTTTTAAATTAAACCAGGTCCTTCTTTTTACATATTGGAGAGGAAAACTCAATGTGCGGGCAGTTATTAAATGTTCATAAAGAAGTTCTCCTGAATTAATGCGCTTATTTTCTCCACAACATTGAAGTAGTTTGTAATGCTGAACTGTATCGGGACAGTCAATAGTGATTCCTAACCTTTTAGAGAGCTTATTGTTTATTGTTTATAAATAGATTAATCATTGAAATTAATTCCTTATTTATTCAAGTCAAACAAAAACAATTTGTAATTTATTTTTCAATAATTAATAATGTAAAAAAGATTTAACTCTTCAAGTATTCCCTTTGATTTTATGCATCAGAACCGATGAAACCCAGAAGCTCTGTGGGAATGTTTTTGTTGTTGAAATGTTGCACCTTTTCCATTGTGCACTTCTCCTCATATTCAATTCTGAAAGACTGAAAGATGCCTGGAACGCTCATTTTAACTGCAGTCATGCTTGTAGGTGCTTGTAGATGACATAAAATATAATTAATTATGTTTTAAGGTTTGTTTTTGGATTTTAAGGTAATGCTTCATTTAGGTACTCTAGGTGAAACGTACGAAGCTCAAGAACTCAGGCACTCACTGGGGCACAGCCGAGCAATAATAATAATTAAAAAATACTGAACATATTTGAATTAATTCTTGCAAAACTGGTTGCTCCAACCGGGGAACCCTGGCCTCTCCCCTGGCCGGTGAGACTTCCGGCACTGGGCTACAGCGTCATGACATGTAGTCTTGCAAAGCGTCTGTAACTGCATCACTCAGCTTAATCTTTTAAGTTTTCGCTCTATTGAAAGAAAAGGACATGAAATGAGCCCCCGCTGCAATAATATTTGGTTATTTGGGAAATATAAATCAGTACCTATGCTAAAGAAAATCAGACTTAATGATAAAATGTTTGCTATGTCAGCAGTTTGCCCAGCATGTCATGGTGCCCTGCTGAATCATGGGGCAGATAGGTAACTACCTCTGATACCCCAGCCGGTGATCACACAGGCAGCGGGCCTCTTCTCCCACTTGTTGCCTGGTTGTGGCAGACACACAGCACCAGTGTGAGGGTTGAAAGACACACAGTTGCCCTCGGTGCCTTTGAGCCGCAGCAATGCGATGTCGTACTCCCACCCCTGAGTGCGGTACTTTCTGTGGATTTCGATGTGTTCAGGGGACAAGGTGCGTTCAAAGTCATCCTGCTCCTCCGTGTGGTAGTCTCCCAGACGCACAACGTAGCGCGCCGGATCTCTTCCAAACCTGTAAATTGTATAAGAAGATATCATAAACTCCAACATCGAATAGAGTCATTCTTATTTAGGTGCTTACCAACAGAAGCAGCATTTTAAAGGACGTGCACATAAACAATATGAAATGTATACCACTTTGCCATTGCAACATAAAACCTGCAATATTTGCAAGTTATAAAATGGCAATGTAGTGGTGAGTGCTCCCATCGAACAGTTCCTGAAAATGTCTTTGTGAAGTTGGCATGTTTTTGTCCTTGTGTCTTTTGATGGGGGTTTAAACAGTAAACCAGAGCCTCGCAGTCATCATGGAAAGAATAAAATATTCAATAAACAAAATAAATTAATAAATATACTTATCCAATGGTTTCACCTATTAAATAATTTCATTTGAACTTCAACATTTTGATTGTTTTGAAATTGAAATCATACTAGTCCTCTAGGTCAGTTTTTGGCAGAAACTGGTGTTTATTGGGTGTCCATCCAATAACTCAGGGTGTTCAAAGTATACGAGGGCAGTGCTGGTCACGGCGCTGGTTGATGCCTAAATATATAGTTCTGTTATTAATATACATTCATAAAATCAAATCAAGTAAATATCTGAAAAGTTAAGAATATTAAAATGCACTTAAATAAAATAACTGACCAAACAATACAATTTAAACGGCACAGTTTATGCCTGCATAACTTTGAACATGGAAATATATCCAGCAAATTCCTTGCAAATCTGTAAACTCATTCTTGACCCTCAAGAAATAAACAATAATGCAGAGACCTCTATAAAGAACGCTACTCTTCACAGATAAACCCATCAGAATCTGAAATACAGAGCTTTCTGAGCACAATCGATCTCCCAAAATTGAGAGATGAACAGATCAAATCCTGAGAAGCTTCCCTCTCAATAGAAGAACTGCATAAAGCAGCCTAAGCACATGCCTGAAGGTAAAGCCCAGGACCTGATGGATACCCTGCTGAATGCTACGAAGAATTCTGGTCTACACTCTCACCTACATTTATAATTGAGAAGATTAAAGAATCGTCAACTCTCCCTCCATTTATAAATAGTACAAAAATTAGTCTTATTTAGAAACCGTATAAAAACCCCACACCTCCATTAAGCTATCACACAATATCACTAGTCAATGCAAATCTTAAAGTAATTAGTAAAAAAAACACATCCCACATCATACACTATGATCAAACTGGGTTCATTTAAAAAACAATTGTCATTTTATTGACAGGGTTGGGGAGTAACGAACTACATGTAACAGCGTTCCGTAATTAGGATACAAAAATGTAACTGTAATCCGTTACAGCATATAAAAAATGTCTAATCTCGTTACAGGTATATTAAATAAGAACTGGGATTACTGAGCGGGATTACAATGGAAAATCGGATCTCGAGAGGGCGAGAGAGAGAGAGAGAGAGAGAGAGAGAGAGAGAGAGAGAGAGAGAGAGAGAGAGACTCGTCTGGGCAGAGCTTTGTTCACGCACAGACAGCAGAGACGTGCGTCTCCAAACGGGGCGGGAGCGCACAAATCCTCGCGCAAACTCCGCATCAGGCTGCTCGTTTCGGGCTGAGAGAGCGGGAGAAAAAGGCCAAATCATACTCCATAAGAATTTCGGCAGCACGGAGCCCTGCTGAACAAGATGACATCATTCTTCGTCCAGCTCATTCTGGCCGAAGAAATGAGGTTGGGCAGTGCAGACCGTCCTGGCTGAACTATCTAGAGCCGCACTGCTGAAATTTCGGCGCTGTCTTATGCTGCGCATGCGTGTTCCAGCTCGCTAATGACTATCAGTCACATTTTAATCATGTTTAGCACTTAACGTCGCTACTTTATGAGCCCGCAGCTCGTTTACATGTGAGAAGTCGGGCTTCCCGCATGTAAACGAGCACCTGAACGCACCACTCCAAGCCTTCAGCTCCTGCAGTTAAAACTGTACCAACATGGCGGCTCGGACTAAAACTTTCTAATCCACTAATGAAACAATTCAGAGAAATGTACTTCTGAAAACATTGGAGGCGAGAAACAAGCTGTGTAGTTAAAACGCCGCTTCACATAGGTGTGGCTGCTGTGAGGGGGCGTGGCCTGTGAGTTCGACAGCTTCTGGGATTATGAATCTCCTGCCAAACAAACGATGCTTCTGAGTTTTGATAGTTTTAAACTTGTTCTTTTATAAAGAAGTTTGTGCATGCTGTGTATAGGATTGGTCAATACACTGAGCAGATGACATATTCAATTCGTTCTTGTCTTTATCTTTTATGTTTGCTGGTGAAGTAATCCAAAAGTAACTAAAAGTACTCTTGTACATTACTTTTCTATTATTGAACTACTTGTTACTGATTCAATTTTTTGACACGTAACTTGTAATTGTAACGAATTACAGTTTTAAAATAACCTTCCCAACCCTTTACATTGTCCAGTTAAATGTGTTCTGTGAGTGTGTTTGTAATGGAAGCATTCGACCGGTAGAGGGAGCCATCTCCTACCTTTTGAAGCAGTGTGCAGCAGTGACGACCCAGCATGAGTTGATTAATGATGCTCCACACAGCGGATGATTGCCTTTAGACTGAGACCTGAGCCACAGAGACACCTGCCAGGGCCACTCACCCCTGAAATCACACGGACCTTCTCAGTCAGTCTGTGAGACAGCTGCAAATTTCCCCTGACTCATCACATACTAAAACATGTGCAAGAACACCTCTGCTGGGGTTCTATGTCATGACATTTGTGTGTGTCCATGCGCGAGTTTAACCTCAGTGACTTGTCTCCTCCTATGATCCTGCGTCGACGCCGCTGATTATTAAGCCTCAGGCCACAGGTCTGCATTGTCATATCACCATCTCCCAGGGGATCCAGAGTGTAATCGCAGATGACTCCGGCGTCTTCACTGTGGCGACAGTCATGACCATTCTGACCGTCGGCCACACACTGACCTAAGGACGTCTCCGTGCCCGAGCACTGAACATTGTCCAGATGGATCGGACCTTGACCCTCGCCAAAGTACGCCATGGATCGAGCTTTAGCAGCACCTCTGAGATGAAAGCACAAAGAAACACCCCGTTTCACAAATATATTGACATTTCTGTATTTTGGAAGCATTTATCAGATTTATCAGCTTCTTCAAAACGTTCATATTTGTTAGAGCTTACAGTTCAAGCACCAGGTCACTCTGGAAGTTTGTTCCTTCTCTTCTCTCCTCATGCATTTACCTCTCACCATAACACTGATATGTAAGTAGCTCTAACAGCTGAGAAGGCTTTTCTTATCAGTTCTAAAGTAAATTCAGTTATGAATGAACGAATGAATGAATGAATGAATGAATGAATGAATGAATGAATGAATGAATGAATGAATACTTAAATAAACTAGAAAGAAAAGTACTCCGAGAGCGCAGACCTCCGTCAAATGACGTTTTCAATGTTAAAATTTCCCAAATTCAAAGTGCCGCCATATCGT
>OMNM01064838.1:6367-18236 GCA_900302745.1 Parablennius parvicornis | reverse complement strand
GTGTGTGATTGGTCAGACGCTGCAAACTCCGCCCCTTTCATGTGAACGCTCACACGTATTTCTGGGTTGAACCAGCAAGTTGATAACTTGCTTCGTAGTAACAGTTAGCAGGATGGCTAATGTCTGGATAAGTCAACCCAGAAAACAGAGAGAGATCCTGGATATGTTGATCACAGTTCCTAGTTTAGGCCTCTGGAGTGTGAAAACAGCATGACCGTGGATTTCTCAGCGTTTAACATTCACCTCAGGTCTTTCAGATTAAACTGAACAGCTGAAAAAGGTGCCAGCAGCTTACAAAGGGCCTCATTTAATGAAAGTGAAGAACAATAAGTGATTCTGTGTGGTAACAACAACAACAACAACAACAATAAAAAAATGATAATAAGTTTGAGGAGTTAGAAGACATTTGAAGTACCTGGGACGGGACTGTTTACACAGATAACAAGCTGCATCACAGGCGACTGGATATTCCTCTGGTACGGAAAGATAAACTGGAGTGGACACTCATTGACACAAAGCTGTACCAGCGGACCAGAACATCATGAACACTGAGTGGATAGATATCAGAAGTGGATACATATCAGAAGTGGATAGATATCAGAAGTGGATAGATATCAGAAGTGGATACATATCAGAAGTGGATAGATATCAGAAGTGGATAGATATCAGAACCTAGCATTTGGAATGAAGAGAATCCACAGAGCATCCAAAGAGTCAGTGGTACCGATGGTTGCTGGGTCACTCGGAACAGCCTCAAAGAATGCAAAGACGAGGCATGAGGCGTTAGACAGACCTGACATCACTGGGAGTTCAGTCGGTGGTCATCCTCAGAACAGCTGACGTACTGCAGAAGGTGTTGTGTTTCTAATCTGCGAGAAGGAACTGAGGCATAACAAAGAAGACCCAGAAGAATCAAAAGACTAGAGAGAATAACATGAAATAATAAGAACAACAACAACAACAACATTGAGGTCGACCCAAACATGGCTTCTGGCTGAGGTCAATATTAAGAAAATATAGATGAAGACGTTTTTGACAAAAAAGGAGTTTTATTTTGAAAAAAATGTGGGTCTTTTATCTTGAAAGCCAGATAATTCTTCATTAAAGAGGGCTTTTATTTTGAAATTTGGGGGGCTTTTAAGTTGAAAGGCAGCTAAACTCTAATCTAGCTAATCCCTAAATATATTCTTTTTTTAGGTTTTCTGTGTCATTGTGAATAAACAAGGACCTTTATTTTGAAGAAGTTTGGGGCTTTTATTTTTAAAGTCATGACATGCAGGTTAAGTGGTCACGGTTTGATTCACAGCTCCTCTCAGGTGTGTGAGAATTCATTTGATAACAGAGTTTGATCACGTGTGACCTCTGGAGTGGATCAGTGGGCATGTTAGTGCATCTAGGTGGCGCTAGAGAGCACATGGTACATTGGAGAAAATCTTTACATTTCCCTACATTTTTCGTCTGAGATTTTGAGCGTGTTTCGGGCGTCACATCCAAACATTACAATTACGATTTGTTCCTGGCCTTTCGTCCTCGGTCTCTAACAATAATGTAATAATGTTTTCCTAACACACATTCAAGTGACAGTAAAAAGTTTATATATAGTATTAATAGTAATATTAGCTGTTATTACATTTTTAACTTTTTGTAATATTAAAATATTCTGTTATTTGACAGGATATGATGCCATGTTAAGGTAAAAATAAAGGACATTGTGAATAATTATTATCATGACTTGTTTGCAGACTATGACTTCCACATTCTATTTATATTATTCTGTGTATTTTCTTATTATGTGTCTATGGGCCCTTGATAATAACAGTGTCTAACTCTACATTTATCCCTATAATTAGTCTTATATAGTTGGGTTTTTCTTGCAGGTTGCACAATGTGTCTGAAGGCAGTAATCAGTCATGTATCAGCAGAACAACATCCCATGGTTTCAAGGTTCCTCAGGACCACTTTGTAGAAGATCATTTTAAGAGCATTGCATAATAATAATTAAAAAGAAACAACACAGCTACTCCTTCACACAGTCAGACTGAAGGAGTTCGTTGCTGAAGGAGCTCTCCAGTTCCTTCAGGGTCCCTCAGTGTGTATGTGTGTATATACATATATACTCAGTGTATATATACATATATACTCAGTGTATATATACATATATATATATATATATATATATATATATACACACACACACACACACACACACATGCCAAGGTTTGAGGATGAAATTTCATGTCATCAGTCGCGACGCACAAAAGACCAAAGCACTTGTAGTCGGGGTTTTAGGGCCGCTGAAGGCCCCCAGAAGCCAACAAATCATAGATTGCTAGAGATGAATTCTGAGCAGTTTTAGGGGTTATTTTACATTAATTGGGGTAACTCACATTACGTTAAAATGTCTACTTTATTTCAACAGTATTTCAGACGTCAAATCCAAAGAATTTTTGCTTAGAATAACTTTCATTTAACAGCAGAATACTAGATATTAGGATATATTAGGATAAAGATATAATATAATGATGTATGCTATGTATCTTTCGCATGAATAACAATGATGGTACATTACACATTTCTGACCCGTTTTTACCTTATTTGGATATAGCATAATATTCTTCAATTTCAAAGACTGTCAGAATATAATAGCAATATAATATATATACAGCATATATAAGGTGAAGGTTATTGGTAATACTCATATTTATTTATTTGATCATTTATTATTTTTAAAAGACGAAGCTTGAAATCGTGGAATCCTCTCAGCGCGTTACTTTATGATGCAACAAACTGTAACTGCCGCGCTTTATCGGCGATGGGCGTCACTTCGCTGTGCAAGTGTGTTCGTTTTATAGCGTCGAGCAAACGCGCGGGCGGGGTTTGTAATTCACATGATAAAATTCTCACTGAATCTCTTTATTCGTAATACAGGGCGTATCTACATATATTTACATTTGTGAGAGGCACAGTACGACTTCTACAGTCTGATCAAGTGTTTATAACAGTTTAAACTCCGATCTTCCGGACGGCAGAAGATTTTGTCTGTGGTGTTGTGACGTCTAAAAAAACCGCACGCTCAAGCGAATGAGATCGCGAGCTTTGCTGTGAGCGACAGGATTTCAGCCAATGGCGTGGCAGCTCTGGTTTGATTGACAGTTGTTGTCTGCGTGGTGGGGGAGGGGGTCCGTGGAGTTGACGGAAACGCCATCTTGAAAAGTGTCCTCGGATGGTCTTCCGTTTGGCGAGGGAGGAATCCTTTTAAATGCTTTATTCTGCGTAGTGCAGGTACCTCCGTTTGTTTTGTAGAGGCCCCGGGCTCAGACAGACTGGAGACTCGCCGTGTACCGCTGTCTGTCGGTACGTATCCTGGTGCTCGGTGGACCGGGCCTCTTAGCATGTTAGCATGGCGCTGTCAGACACTTAAACACGGCCTCAACGTTACCGGAGCCCTGCGGTGGGAGCCGGGACCGCGATTTGTTCATATCGCGTTCATATTGCGTCAGTTCACCGCGCAGGGTAAAGTTGATTTGCGCTTGTTAATGTGGTCTGAATAGTTAGCAGCAGCTAGCGGTGTTAGCTCCGAGCCGGTACGGTTCCCGTTAGCAGTGTTTTGACCCAGTGCTGTCCAGTTAGCTGTGTTCTGGGCCCGGTGCGGTCCAGTTAGCTGTGTACTGGGCCCGGTGCAGTGCCGTAAGCTGTGTTCTCGGTCCGGTGCGGTCCAGTTAGCTGTGTTCTCGGTCCGGTGCGGTCCAGTTAGCTGTGTTTTAGGCCCGGTGCGGCCGGTTAACTGTGTTCTCGGCCCGGTGCCGTTCATTTAGCTGTGTTTTGGGCCCGTTGCGGTGCCGTTAGCTGTGTTTTAGGCCGGTTGCGATCCCGTTAGCTGTGTTTTGGGCTCGTTGCAGTTCCGTTAGCCGTGTTTTGGGCACTGGTTTGTAGCCGGGTCGTCAGTGTCACCTTATGTAAGAGAGCTATCGGAACGATCTGATTCTCTGTCGGTTGGAGCAGTGGGTTGATCCGTTTAGAAGTCCATTTAATTGCATCTTCTAGCGAATCTTTGATGATTAACGTGTTGATTTTTTTTGTGGATGTAGATAAATGTTAAAATGCCTGTTTGCCAGTCTAACATCGAAGGTAATTACTCCACTATTTACTTGCTTGTCCGCCTGGTAACCAGGAATAAAGGAGTCGCATACTTGGTGGATGACAGGTTAGTTGAAGGTCTGAGATAACTAGTCTCGTTTCCTTATTCCTTTGTGAACTGGGGTAGAAAATGTTACAGTTTTATGTGTTATCGTTGAGTTAAGTTAGCTGACTGTCAGGTAAAGTTGTTGTATGTTACTGTTTATAGAAAGGTTGTTATGTCCATATAAACTGAGATCATTAATTGTAGTCAAACTGTGACCAATAGAAATGTCTAAGCTCTTAATCTATGGGCTGTAAACATCCCAGATTGGTCTTGAGTGAGACAGAATTCTCATCTATAAAAGTATAGGAGTCAAATATAGTTAAATATGTTTACAAAACCTGGAAAAGAGGACATGAACAAAAACTTGCAATTTTACCATTCCGGCTTTTTTAGTGATGCTTCTTGATAATAAATACAGTAGAATGTAAAAAAGAAATTCTCTATTTGTCACTGTGTTTTCAACAAATGACTCAAACTTATCCTTTGGCTGGCAAGTTGTAAAAGAGATCAGAAATAATATAACCCTTAAGGTCAATGTTGGCAAAGACTTTCTCAAGACGTACACGCTCCACAATGTGAAAGCTGTACCTGGTGATAATAAAACTAACATCTAGCAGGACGTTTAACCCAGGTTCCCCCGCAAACACGCTCGGTTTTCCGCCTTCAGTCTGCAAATGTCAGTTTGAGGTTAATTGTTGTTTTGATATTGCTTCAGGGTGTGACGGTCTCAATCTGTTTGCCCTGTGGTTGAGTGGCGACCTGTCCTGGGTCTCCCTGCCTTCAGACCACATCAGCTCTCACCAAAAAGTTAATTAACCACTCTGGAAACTAATTGCAAATTTTCTCTAAATATTTGATAATTGAATGTTTTTCCTGGTAGAGATGATCAATTGTAGATATTTAAATTCAGTGAGCTTAGTACGGTAATTTTTTACATTATAATTCCCATGAAATACCCTCATACGTTCATTTAGTTCTGTCACTTTATGGAATATTTGGTTTATCAGACATTTCTTGAAGATTAGAAGTTGTGTCAGCATGTTTACCTGTATAAATAAAAGTCAATACATAAAGTAAAATATAGTGTGTGAGAATTTGGCCCTGAGCTTCAGTGGATTGTTTGTTTGTGGCTCGATTGATGGAAGTTGGCCACTCCTGACATTTGACATTTGAAATATCTGTATTATAGAAGTGTACTTGCAGTAACTATCTCTTGGTTTATCTTCTTACACTCTTCAATACACCGGGAAGTTTTGGATGTCTGTATTGTTGCTTATCAGATCCGAGGGTCGTTTTAGTCGAGGGTCCACTGACAACCAACTTTATCCAACTCGCACTCACCGTAAGAATTTTCTGCCATTTCACCGTCGCTGCACCTAACAGCTACTTTGCTTCTCTGTTTTGTGGCTTGTACACAATCTAATATCCTGTGGGTCCAATTGGACCCTGTCGCGGCTCAGTCCTGGTCTAAAGGACGTACGTTTGACCCCGTTGTATTAGACTGTGAGGCCCGTGCTGTAATCCAAGTATGTAGAGCTCATTCTCATGCTTCTAAGCTGAGGAGGTTTTAGTTGTTATATTAAAGCACTTGTCAACATGATTTGTGCTCAACTGTGATTAAAACGCTGTGAGAAAATACTCTCATTTTATTTTGTGTTGTTCACAGATCAGATCTAGAGGAACAACCTTCACGTTGTGCTTTGGGCGGTAATGTGACTGTTCAACGAAGAACAGTGAAGAAGTTACTTTGTTTTTTCACAACTTGAAGCAGGAAAGTGATTAAGTCACGTGATTTTCCTGCTTCGTGCAGCTCACTCTTTGAAGTCAAAATAAGTCGGACAAGCATAAATCCTGCTAGCATATAAAGCTACGTCATGTTGTTTCTCGCTAGCACAACAATTGTTCTGGGTCTTTTAAAAAGTAAATGACACAGTGGACTTATGTAATGGATATAATAAAAGATTGTTTGTGTCCGATCCTGTGGACGGTCCTGATGACTAAACAACAGTGTTGTCAACGGTGGTGTTTTAAATTGTTTTATTAATAAAGTTGCAAGGCTGTGCTAACTGGTTGCTAACTTGGTGAGGGAAAATATCTAAACGATAAAAACAAAACTGGCAACATTCAGGTTATTTTTAAAACAGAGTTCCTGAAATTGTTGTATCAGGATCTTTCTTGCCTGAACTCACACGTGAAGTGAATGAATGAAAACATTCAAGCACCATTCAGCTGCCCTTCGTTGTCGTCTGGATCCACTCAGGATGTGCATGTGACACGTTGAGAAGCGAGCCCTGTCAGATCAGTGACTGAAATGTGTGTTGGATAATAACTGTAACGCCCGTTCCTCTGTGTGCCTCACAGGTGTGTGCTGTTGAACTGCTTTATGTGTGCTTCGTGTCAGTCTGTTCATCAACGCCGTCTGCCTGCTTGCCCATCCGACTGGCTCGCCTGGAATGGGCCACAATTCCCAAAGACTAGCACAGATCTCTTTTTAACCTGAGCTCCGCTGCCTGGACTCCACACACTCACAGGTAGGAGCAGCAGTGTGTCCTGTGTGGCTTTCAGTCCACGGTCCGCTCATCTGGCCTTTTCTGTGTAGAGCCAACATGTTTTGGAAGTTCGACCTCCACACCACATCCCATATTGACACGCTGCTGGAGAAGGAGGATGTGACCCTCACGGAGGTCATGGATGAGGACGATGTCCTGCAGGAGTGCAAGGCCCAGAATCACAAGCTGGTGGATTTCCTGCTGAGGCCACAGTGCATGGAGGACCTAGTGACCTTCATCACTCAGGAGCCCTGCACTGATGTTGAGGAGAAGGTCAAATACAAGTAAGAAAAATGTCACATAGGTGTCCACCTTTTTTGATCCACCGATTTGTGCTCAAAAGGTTTTTCTACATTGACAAAACAATTGTGCAAAGCTTATGTTGATGTTGAAGTTCTGTGAATGAAGCTTCCTGTTTCAAAGGTCTGAGGTTTACAATCTGCAGATTCAGGCGTTGGCTCAGGAGCACCACGATTATTACCGCAATTATTCCTAGGTGTGTCTTGAGCTTCCATTTCCTTATGGGAGTCAAATTCTCCAGAGTTCCAACTCCTCCTCATGGTCTCATTGTTATTAAAGTTTCTTTCTTCTGCTTGATTCTCCTCCGTTAGAATATTGGATCAGAAGAGCTGCATTCACAATCTGCTGTGTCTGAGCTGGACTGGCTCCGCCCACAATCTGCTGTGTCTGTGTGAGCTGGACTGGCTCCGCCCACACACGCCCATATAGGGAAGAGGAGGAAGTACTTCCTCTGGTGGTGCCATGTGCCAGAGCAGAGCTGCCTGATTGTGGGAGGAGTCAAAGGGGGAGGAGCCTACCTTGATTGGGATTGGCTGAACCCCGATGACACTATATAGGGTTTGATTTCTGATTGGCTTGGTGGAGCAACACACTTTTTAAAAAGTGGAACAAGCCAGAGAGAGAGGACAGACTTTCTTCACTCCTGGTGTGGAGACCATTGTTACTGCTGGAGAAACTTTTAGGAAGTGGATTTTACAGAATATGAGTCTGGAGGAACAAAGTTATTCTGTCTTAATGTTCTGATCAAATCAGAATGATCAGATTTGTCAAAATTGTAGTTTTCTTTGAATTGGTCAGTGATTGGCCCTTCGTTTTTTTCATCTTTTTAATGGCCGTAAATGGAGCTCAGTGTGTAACATGCTGTAAACCGCTAGCTCCTGCTATCAAGACGCCTGTTCACTGGTGTGTGACTGCTAATCACTACATTTGCTCAACACACACCTGAAACCTTATTGTACCACTGACTTTCACACAGTGCACAGTGTGTGAAGCAGTGCAGGTGGAGCACTGTGGCATGAGACAATTCACACAATGCCGTGTTCAACTTTAGGAAAATACCAGCGCTTTAATGTCGTCATTACCAGCATATTGCAGTTTTTCATTGTACTGATATGAGATATTTTATAGTTCATACTTTAAAAAGTTCCGCGTGCCACTGTTCAGAACCCAGAGCTTCAGCTCTCAATAAGTTCTTGAAGACTTGCGTTCACGACACCAAGCCGGGTGTTCGCCAGGAGCTGCAACTCGTCTGCTGCTCATTTAGTCCTCAGGACCTTCAGACCTCATTTGTGGGTGTACATACTTCTGCTCTGTGTTTAATTTTAGATTGAAACGTTTGAAATAGCTTGGTTCTTTTTGTCTTAGTTTCACGTGTTGAACATTTAGGTCTGCATCATCACTTTCCCTGTTACAATTGCCCCCCCCCCCCCTCCTGCAGGTATCCCAACATATCGTGTGAGCTGCTTACTTCAGATGTGAGCCAGATCAACGACAGACTAGGAGAAGATGAGAAGCTGCTGATGAAACTCTATGGCTTCCTCCAGAACGAGCATCCTCTCAACCCGCTGCTCGCCAGCTTCTTCTCCAAGGTCCTTTCTATTCTGATCGGTCGCAAACCTGAACAGGTGAGCCCTCCACCAATGACCCCATCAATCCCCCGCTTCCTGTCGACACTGAGTGATCTGCGTTCGTCCACTGTCTCTGTAGATCGTGGAATTTCTGAGGAAGCGTGAGGACTTTGTTGATCTGATGATCAAGCACATTGGGACGTCGGCCATCATGGACCTGCTGCTCAGAATGCTGACCTGCATCGAGCCTCAGCAGCTGCGGCAGGACGTTCTGGCTGTGAGTGACACAGCGTTCCTCCTCACTCGTCACCATCTCCAGAAACAAGACCACACGTTAGGGCCGGCCCATGTGGCCTAAAAATAAAACCTCAGATTTTCACCCAAAATTGTGATTTACATTTTTCTTTTTTTCATTCTTTTAAAACAAAAAGTATAAATGACACAGATGTCTCAGAACAAGTTTAGATTTTATTTAATCAAACGTAACTAAGTGAGGCCTTGTTTGAAAGGGGACTGGACTGTTGACATTCACATTAATAACTGCATCATTTTCAAAAACATGAACCAGGAATTCTCTCAATACGTCTTAACCTGTAGACGTACTCAGGCTGGATGTTTTACATGTTGGAATAAGTTAGTTGTAGTTGTGGTTTCTCCTGAAAGCAGCAAAATAAGAAGAAAAACTGTCAATCGCAAAAAAAAAAAAAAAGCTTGAGATAATCTAAAATAATCTACATATCGCCCAGGCCTACTGTACATGATCAACTGTGCTCGTCCTCTGGGAAAGTGTTGCTCTGAGTTTGTTCTACAGAAGCTGTGATCTTTTATTTCATTGTGTCGTGTAGCACAGGATCCAGTCTGGTAAAGTCTGCCGTCTTTTCCTCCTCTGAACGTTGTGATGTGCTGCAGCGACTGAGCAAAAGAAGGCAAATAGTTATTCACAGCAACTGTCTTAATGCGTTTGACATCCATTTCCTGGAGTAAAAGAACTGAACGAAGCCACTTGAAGAATCGACGTTGCTTGAAAAGGGACTTCTTGTTTTTCTTGGTTGAGTGATTGTCGACAGCTTTGATTGTGTTTCCATCGAGAACAGCTTCTTGTCTAAATCCAGTCACGTCAGCATTTTCCTGGTGTCACCTTTACCTGTTTAATTGACGGAGAGCCTACCAACCAGCACAGGGGGCCGTTGTGACGGGATGTTGGCACTTCCTGATGTGCTCTGTTCTTCGTCTTTCCAGTGGCTGAACGAGGAGAAGGTGATCCAGAGGCTGGTGGACATGGTACAGTCTTCTCAGGACGAAGATGTGCGTTTCTTTCATTCACCACTAGAACAGTGAAGTAAAAGTACATGTTTCTGTGGGTTCCTCCTGAACTGAGGAATGAGTTTATGTTCCCTCTTTTACATGTTGGGGGTCGTGTATTATTTCACCATGTGAGTGTGATTAGAGTGTGAAGGCTTTAAAGTGCCTCTTTGTCTCGGGCACAGAGACACTCGAACGCCTCCCAGTCGCTGTGTGAGATCATCAGACTGAGCAGAGACCAGATATTCCAGGTCCAGGGCTGCTCCGAGCCGGACCCCCTGCTGGCAACACTTGAAAAGTATGTTTGTTTCTTTCTTCCTTTGCAGCAGCGTCCATGTTCAGGTGATGGGTTTTCGACCGTCTTGTCTGCGAGTCCCTCATGTCTTCATGTCCCCTCAGGCAGGAGACGGTGGAGCAGCTGCTGTCCAACATCTTTGACAAGGAGAAGAATGAGTCTGCCATCGTCAGCGTCATCCAGATCCTCCTCACTTTGTTTGAGACGCGGAGGCCAGCGTATGTCCTTTCTGTCTCTCTCAGTAGTCAACAGGGTTTGAGTCTCATTTTTGCTCCAAGTGTCCTTGAGCAAGATGCTGAGCAGTTGAAGTTTCTTCAAACCCATCTGAAGTTTGAGACTTTATCATTTAGGTGAAGTCCATCTACTATTCAACTAGAAACCAGTGAATAAGTGTATGAAGTCAAAGGTTAAAGGTCATGCCTGAAAGCACTGTGATCCTCTCTGTCAAACCTGGACCTTGAAAAAGACGAGTCCAACCCACTGTGGTATGAAGATACTCTAGAAGAGGAGATGTTTGTGTCTGTAGAGCAGCAGCATGTGGTGAAGGGAGTGTGTGAACGTGGTCTGGAGGACTTGTCTCATCACTTGTCTTTGGATGCTGCAGGTTTGAGGGTCACATGGACTGTCCTCCTGGGATGTCCCACCCTTCATTCTCAGTCAACCACAGCATCCTGGAGGCTGTGAGACCTCGACTCAAAGACTTTCACCAGCTGCTACTGGAACCCCCAAAAGTAAACAAAACAAATCGACTCATTCACCGTGAAGTATTCACTCATTCATTCAATTTACTTTTTCTGTTACCCACAATGTTCTTGCATGGCCTGAATGGTTTAAACTCTCTCCCCCCCCTTCCAGAAAAATGTGATGAAGACAACTTGGGGGGTGCTGGACCCCCCAGTGGGAAACACCAGACTCAATGTGGTGAGACTGGTGGCCAGTCTGCTGCAGAGCAACACGCACAGCATCAACACAGAGCTCATTAACCTCAACACACTGGGAGTCATACTAGTGAGTACAGCTCTCGCTTTCTCTCACCATTCCTCCTCTGTACCACTTATCCTGTTCATGGTGGCGCGGCGCTGCAGCCGATCTCGGCTGGATCCACCTGGACCGGTGGCCGGTCTGTCACAGGGCAAACGCTCAGCAACCGACAACCACACACTCACACCGACGGGCGATATCGGGCTGCTAGGTCACCTCACATGCATGTTCCGGGACTGTGGGAGGAAGCTGGAGGAAACCCATGCACACATAGTGAGAACATGCAAACTCCACACTGAAAGGCACTGGGTGGGATTTGAACCCCTGACCTGTGAGGCGAGCTCACTAACCACTGCGCCACCGTGTGGCCGTCATAGTGACCATAACCTCGCGTCCCCACTTTGTGGGTGTTGTTGTGCGTCCAGTGTAAACGTCATTAGCACAAGATGAAGGTATCTTGTTCTTTTGTGCAGCGAGTTCTGATCATACGTTAAAAATGTTGTGGGGAAAAATCCTTGTTTGAATAAAACACTTGCAGTTTTCCTGCGGCGTCTTAAATGTATATAATTTACAAATCTGCATTTAATTGCTTCAGAAAGTCTTGAAAAGGTTTTTACATTTGCTGCTGTAGGTCTTATGTTTTGTGGAGCTGCTGCGAATGGTGAACAATTAATATAAATTTGCAGACAGC
>OMNM01064836.1:6673-23088 GCA_900302745.1 Parablennius parvicornis | reverse complement strand
GGAGTTAGGTTTGTGCATGTGCGAGAGTGCACATGTGCGTACAAATGCGAGCTCTCTGGTTATCAGTCCTGTGTGTGGTTTCAGATGATAAATCACATCCCATTCTTTAACAGTGACAGCTCGTCGTGGCAGCAAATCTGATTCTGGCCTCTTAAATCAAGACATGTGGTTGAACGGAGGCTGTGAGATCTGAGGTTTGCGATGCCTCTCAAAGAGAATGTCTGAATGGGCCTTTTGATAAGAAAACAGCTTGAAGCCATCCCACACAGGCATGAAAACAGCATGCACCTCCCGTGTGAGAGCCAAACAGATTGGAGGGGATGTGATGTTGGATCTCTTCCTATTACCCAACGAGCCAAGTGTGCAGAGTGATTGACAATGATTAAGTGTAAGAGGGTATGCTAGTGTCATTCCCTGAAACATATTTCCTATGTGTCAATGCGTAGGAGGGTTGGTCAGAGCCTGTCTATCAAAAAAAAAAAAAAAAAAAAAAAAAAAAAAGAAGGAAGAAAAACCTACTCCTTCCAGCTTTAGAATGCGATCATCCAAGTTTCAACTTGGAATCTGTTGTGGAGTCGCTGCCAAGTTTCAGGAAAACAGCGCTTGTTGACAAATTGGTTGAATCGTGATCAAGGCACCTGCCACATTGAGAACCTGAAACAGGCAACATTTGGCGGTTCACAAGGTCGCCCGTTCTGTGTTGAGGAAAGAAGGCGTGTGCCAAATTTTCCTTTCAATCATGCGCTACATGCGGAGAATACCACCTACTTTTTCAGGGGTGAGCTTTGGATCAGATGTAACAAAAAAGAAGTTATTTATTAGTGGCACTCGTTCAGAGCCGTTCTTTAATTCGCATTATTTCTACACTGCAGTTCTCGTGAGGAGTTCAGCACCTTGCAGTCTGAGCTGTGATTCATTAAGTACCCGCTCTCTGTTACCTACTTTCTGGCATTAGTGGCCTGCTGTGTTCGGTGTACGTTCTTTGAATTTCCCTAATTGCAACTGCATTGCAAAATATAAACACTAAATTGAGGGGATTAAAGCAATTTTACGCTACCACTGCAGCAAATATTCAACAAGTCAGTTATTCTGCGTTTATTCTGAACCAGCCTTTAAGAGAATTGCAGGAAATCAATGACTTTTTCTGAAATATCAGAATTATTTCCAGACTCGTTCTCATTACTATCATTTTATGTGCTTCTTCAGGCTATTGGTAAAATGATTTTTTATTTCATAATTTTATATTTACCGCACAAAATCCTCCTTTTTACTCTCTTATCTTGAGAATCCATTAAAAAACCGTTCAAACTTAAAATGAAAAATGGAATGGAGAAAATGTAAATTGTAAAGCAGGTATTAATATTCATTGCATGAAATTAAAAAAAAGCAGGCATTGCTGTAATGTTGGAGATATTTTTTTTTTCATTCCACCTGTGATTGAGAGACTAATGCACAAATGAAAGTTACTAAAATTATAAAGAAAACCAAACAAAAACACCCAATTCTCTCATCATACTTTACGTACGTTAAGTATAAGGTAAAGAAACGAGAACATTTTTTTTTTTTTTTTTCTGAATTCACATGTTCAGACAGTTTCTATTGCTGCATATGTTTCAGTCACAACAAATCACTTGAGTCTGATTTGAAGGACACATTTGGCAGAAAGTGTTATTCCTGCTGAATCGCTGCATATCAACGACTTAAATATATGCACTATTTAATTAGGAAAAAACAGAAGATATACCAACTGGAGAGTGTCGGTGGGAGAGTGAGAAAGAGAAGGAAAAAGAAAAAGCAACGAGGTTAGTGACGGAGGTAGCAACAGTTGCAGACAGTGCTATCACCCTTTTTTTTTTCTTTTCTTTTTTTTTTTTTCCAGGAGCTTTCTCGCAGGTATGCTGAGAAGCGGCATGCAGCAGCAGCAGCAGCAGCATCAACAGCAGCGGCAACAGCAGTAGTGTTTCTGTGGCTGACCTATTTAGGTAATTGCACTCTTCATTAAAAAAACTCCATCTGCAAGAGAAATTACACTTCCCCAATGGTATCTAGGTAACATAATCTCCCTCCGGCGGACTAATTGCATGGCATGATAACCTCATAGGCTCGGCCTGTTTAATTTTTCATCTCTTTTCAAATAATTATGGATCAGTAGAGAGAGGTATTGATTTGATTCATTAACTTCCTCCACTAAGCCAAGGTTAACGATTACACAGATCCCCAATTACTCAGTAAAGATCCACTGGTCTGTTTGATTTGATTGGCTTCCACTTTATTATTGGCAAAGGTTGCGTTGAAAGGCTGCACAGATTTGGTAGCAAAGCGACTGCGGAGCAGACGCATGGTAAACGCACAATGCCTCACAGTCATACGCACTTTATTGACGAGTAACGTGAAAGTCTGCTGCTGAACAATCCGCCTCGGAACATACTGCACATATCTCCCATGCAGGATGGCGTTTCTCGAGATGTGGAGATGTGTGCATCCAGCACTGGCTTCTTTTTACTCCCGCTCGATGGGAAGTTGCACATCTGAGCCTGAACGCGCAGGGTGCTTTGTTCAGACATGGAGAGCATTTCAATAAATGAGTCTTGCAGCGGCAATGTGAGCCACAATTCCACCTTGCACTTTGCTCAAACACCTGCTGTGCTGTACTTGTGAACAAACAGGTCTTTAGAAGACACAGGGCCTCAGGCAGGGTGAACAGGCAGAGGCAGCAGTTCAGGCGTTGACTCCGGGGTGTCTTACTTAATGTGCAAAAGAAAGGTTTGAGGGCATCTGTGAAAAATACTGTAAAGAGATGATTCCCTCGTCCTTTTAGAGTGTATTCTTCTTTAAGACAGTACAGTCATGCCATTTTTTTTCCCTCTCCATGCAGCGATTGCTTTTGCAGCGACTTCAAATTTACACGTCTGTGTGACAAACCACTTTGCTTTCCACATTCCTCCCCAAACTCTTCTGTACTTTCCTTTTGATTCTGCTAATCAGGAAATAATATTTTAACCCCAGCACCAGTCATTGCGTGTTGAATAAGATTGTCATAAAATAAAAGCCCCTCCTGTGACAGGGTAGTGTGTCCGGCAGCTCCCGGATGATTTGAAACAGACATGAGGACATTAAAATGACTGAAAAGTCTAAATGATTTCCTCCCATTAAGTTTCCTCTCCCCTCTCCTTCCATAATCATTTCTCTTATTTCCGACACCTTCGGTTAGGAAAGGAGAGGAAGCTCGTCTTCGCACATCTATGGATGAATTACATTTCTTCTTCATCACATCCAGGATGGAAAAAAATATATATTAATAAGAAAGAAAAAAGTCATTGAAAGTACAAAATTTCATACATGTAAATGCTGGCCATTTCTCGCTGCCCAGTGGTTGCAATTTGAAGTCTGCTCTATTATGTCCACAATGTATTTCTTTTTTTTCTTCTCTTGATCACACTGTGGGGTATGTGCTAATCTACCCCCTGCCCTTTCTCTTCCTCTCAGTTTCCATATACTGGGGCCAGCACCTGAACACACACACACACACACACACACACACACACACACACACACACACACACACACACACACACACACACACACTCACTATGAAGTGACCTCACCTGCTCAGTATCTGCTCGTCTGCAAACTCTTCCAACCTTGTTAACTATGAGAGACAATAGCCAGCTGACGTGTGTGTGCGTGTGTGTGTGTGTGTGAGTGTGTGTGTGTGTGTGTGTGTGTGTTTGGTATTGTCCTTGTTGCTATGATGTAGTGGGATAGCATCACAGGGTTGGGTAAGTATAAAATAATTAAGCTGGGTGGCTTAACAGACATGTAGTTGCCCCCAACTTTGTCAGAAGAAGACTGTTACCCTATACCTCTGTATGGCGTCTGGGCAGGATCTACGTCGGGCCTCACTTCGGGATTGCAAAACAAGCGTGCAAGTAATCCATTATTTTCTAATCGAAAATGAATCCTCGCATTAGTGTCTTCTTTTGTTACTCTCCTTTTAATTTCTTTTTAAAATTTCTCCTGCATTCTCTCTTTCACTTTTATTACCTTCTTCCTCTCTGAATCCTTTTGTTCTGTCTGACCGAGCCTGTAATGGCAAACAATGGAAACTCCACAGACTGGCTAGACTTTCCATGGGATACTCTAAACTAGACTGTTGGACCTATAGGGGCCAGAAGGGGAAACTCGCTAACTATTCCTCCAGCCTCCGCCATGCCGGCTCATGTTGCCTTTCACCATCCATCTGTGGGCAGAGAGAGAGTGTAGACAGACCAGCCTGCTTTTATTTGCGCAGCATTTCCATTCAGGGTGATGAGGCTTGCCAAGGTTTCACAGGTACTGGTAATTTAAGCCCTGCTCCTGGGGTCTCAGTAGTCTAATTTAGGGGGTTTAGACAGCAGGTCAGGGGCGTAGGAGCAGCTTGGTTGAATGGCTCTGAGTTGGGTTGGTCTGTCTTTCAATCAGATCCTTCATGAAGCAGACAGGAGGAGGAGGAGAGCAGGGCTGCCACAGAAGAAGTTATTCCTCCATCCATTACTTTCCTCTCTCTCTCTCTCTCTCTCTCTCTCTCTCTTTTTTTGCCCCTTTTTCTGCATTGAGGTTCCAGTGTGCATACAGTGCAGTAGCAGTCCCAGAAGGGTCGTTCTCAGGCTGTTGACATTGCAAAACTGTAAGTTTTAACAAGTGTTTAAAGAGCATGGCTGGGGACACGGGTCTGTGACTCTGAATGTTTGGAGTGTTAACAGGGCACTGGGTATGGCCGAGCACAGCTCACGAAGGAGATTCAGAGAAACATGTTTGGAGGAATCTGGTCATTGCGGCTTACTGGTTTTTCCCACTCCATGTTAAAAGTCTGAACTGGTTCAGGGTAAAAGTCTGACCCTTGATATTGCACATTTGCTGATATACAAAATGTAATTATTACAAAGTTATTGCTCACTGGTCAAAGCCTTTTGATTTTCCCCAAAATAAAGCAAAGAGAGTCATCCGATTAGGACATGCCGATATTTTGATAATTATTCCTGGAGGTACCGTTCCAGTTTATTTGGTTCAGTGGGAACTAAAATCAACAGAAGGAGTAACAACTCGGCTGCATCACACCCATGCAGCAGACCCAATGAGATACTTGAAGAAGGCTGATTTGTATAATGACTGTAAGTACTCTCCATCGCCTACTACGTAACAATCATTATTACTTTTGTATTTAAGTAATTATAAGAATTATAATAAGTGTTTGAGCTGCATGGGTGCACAGTTATAGTTTTATTGTTCTAATTCTCTTATTGCCTTGCACATTGTATCTTCATTACAAGGAAGATGCTTTTGCCTGATAAGCAATTAGTACATACTTGAATGTGTAAGCTTGGGAAGTCATTTGAAAATACAAACTGGCAAAATTTTTATCGCATAAACTATTCTGTGCAACACAAATGATACCAACAATTTATTTTTGTGAATATTGTAGGCCCCGAGTTACTCATTGATCTGATTTTGAGTTCTCTCGTTGCTGAACCACTGCGGTTATGTCCCTCTCAGGTTCTGTAAGAATTTGTTGAGGTTACTCACTGCACCCCTAAAACCAACCTCTAAATCATATCTATGACATCCTTCCATCATTGGTTTGTTGCCAATTCACCCCATGGCGAAATCCCATCTGAGTTATACCCTGGCCAATCCCCCTTCATAGCTCCCAATTCAAACATTGACAGCCTCTGGAAAGGTGCAGTTCAAGTTGTTTTCACTCAGACATCTCTCAAATGTGGTGTTAACAGACAGTCAAAAACAAAATACCCCGAAGACACATATCAGTTTTGGCTAAAAACAGGGTGTTGGGAGTAAAATGTTCTGAACCCCTTGCGATCCAATATGTTCGAAAGTCTCCAGAGAATTGGTACAACTCTTTCTGTTTCTGTGTGTTTGTTTTTTTTTGTTGAAACCAATTAGATCATCTTGTGTTTTTGAGCCTTTGAAGATTTTACAGAGTAAACCTTAAAAGGACTTAAAAACTCATGATTAAATTCACTTGCATAGATCAACTTTCACTTTCAGTGTTTTTTTTTTTTTTTGTTTTGTTTTTTCTCTAAGCAGAAAAAAATCACAAATTTCCTCAGTAATCCAACTCAGCATTTACTGGTAACTCACTACTGCGTCCACTGAGTTTGAAATAATGAAATAATGCACACCTTCACTGATTTTCATTTCAACAAAAACATAGTTGGATACAGCACATACCTATCTCTCAACAGAACTTTAGCCCCAAACCTGAACACCAATGAGCCACTGTATGTGGTGAACATTTATCAAGTTTCATTTTACATACTGCCGCACAAAGAGCCGAGTGTTCTGAGAGCTTACTGTACGGGACAGGCCTCAGAGCCACATGATCTGCATATGTGTGCCCTTAACCTCACCATGCTCATGCGGGTATATTCCTCCTTTATATTTAAGATGCATTTCTGTGGTCAGCCTGACATATTTTGAGTTGAACTAAGAAAAGAGGAATATTTTGTCTGTGTAAAAACATTGTCAAGTTAAAACAAAATAATAAAAAAATATATATATAAATAAATCTATAACTTCCTTTGCAAGTTGGTGGTGAAAAAAGCAACAACAACAACAAAGAACTCATTTGAATCTCTGCATGGTCCCTCACAGACACACACATCCTTATACATGCACGCAGGCCAGAGTATGCGCCACACTCATACACAATAAGTGGGAGACCCTTTTTGCTCTCAAATGGGACACGACAATCCAATCAGGCGTGCAATCATGCTAAAACAGAGTAAACACGGCCAATTACAGAGCATTTTGCTGGGATGCTGATTAGTGCGTGTTACCCCTGGGCTACAGCGAGGTAAACAGAAACAGTGACCGACGGCGTGTTGACGTCCCCCCTTCACTTCACTCGCCCAATCGGATGAGGGATGACAAGTCAGCGTGCGTAATCTGTTAAAGGTAGAATAACAAATACCAAAGTGCCACTTCGGTTCCTCCGTCCCCCGGCAGCCGTTTCCACCCCTGGAGGGCAATTTCGACCAAGATTTATTAGACATAATTAACTGACTGCGCTGCTCCTGTCTTAGCCCTGATATTTAATTTGCTCACTTAAACAAAAGATAGTAAAATGGAATGCATGTATTCTCCTTGAGTGCCTTTTGTGAGACTTACTGTGCTGCTCTGCTGCCTGTTTAAGACTTAATGAAGTTTATGTAGTTACCAACATGGTATAAATACATCTGGCTTTGCGTACAAATGCACACATGCTACAGACGAGACAATGAATTAAACTAAAATGACAATGATTGGAGTTGAAAGACACACAAAAAAAATGCAGCAAAAATCCCCACAATGCCCGTTAATAAAACAAAAACAAACAAGAAACACAATAGTCAAACTGCAATAAAGTCATATTACACACCAGATATTGCAGTAAATTACTTGCAGTAATCCTCATCCTTGAAATCCGCTTTGAAATATATATTAACTTTCAGTGAAATACTGCGGTTTATTGAAACAGGCAAGATGAAGTAGATGCAGAACAATTTATAAAATGACATTGTATATGAATGCATCCCAAGTAGCACAATCTTTTTTTTTTTCTTTTTTTTCTGAAGCACTTCTGCAATTTCTCTTCCAGCAGCTGCTACAGCACCCACAAATGTTTGTTTACCCTTAACACCAACAAATCCCAGCTTTCTTTCTAAGCTCTACTCACAATGTGCGAGCGGCTAGCTCCTCATTCACAAACACAACATTATGTAATTTCACCAGAGTAAAACCTTTATTCCAGTCTCGTCCTCATTCTGTCATATTGCACAGTTGCAGGAGTGGTCTACTCACTGTAACCAGCCAAGACAAAAGGCCCTTGAGCTAAGCTTAAACAATTAGCTAACAAGGATACAACTCACTGAAACCAAAGGGAAACCATTTCAATTTGTCAGAGGTGGCTGTTGTTGTTCTAAATGTACCGCTAATGCAAATGCTATTTGTAAATTTAATTCATGAAGTGGTATTGGCGGCTTATCAGTGAGGGTTATTGGTGGTGGATTGTTAGGTATTAGTGGTACTGAAGCCAATACAGTAAAGGGAAGTGTGTGTTTTGTCATAGTGGAGCTTGTGGTGGGGTGGGTGTGGAATATGTGAGTGTCTGTTTGCTGTCTGGTTTTCAATTTGAACCTAATGTATGAGTGTTTGAAGAGTTTTGTGTTGGAAACTCCCTTTCACGCCCGACTGCCTGTCCAGCTGCTCTGCGAGAAGACAGAAGTGTTGAAACACTTCCTGAGTCGCAGGACATCAGCGTTATTCAGTCTGCTTCAGCACAACTGTGCATGTTGCATGTATGTAATTGGGGATCAGGATGTGACAAATCAGTAACAATACATGCATTTTTTGCTTTGTTTTCTTGATAGTTTTGTGTTACTTTTCTCAGTCATACAGTATATTGTGACGCAGATTGTCTGGGGTAGCTTCCTTTACACGTGCGCTTCTAGTTTCACTTCTCCTTGAGCATAGATTGGGCATTTGGTGCTTTTATCATTCAATATAGATTGCATCTACTACTACAGAGTGGGTGGCAGGAGCAAATAAGAATATGGCATTGAGATCTGAAGTCACATTTGAAATGAAGATATATGCCGTTTGCAGTCTCCGTATTTTTAGTGAATCTATGTTATAGATATGAATCTGCTCATATTTTTAGCACACTTGACACATTTGCTTTGTTTCGTAGGAATCTGCACATTCCATATGGAAATTAGCATGAGTAATATGCCTCACATTGTCGCTACAGTCGTTGTGAATGGAGAGTGAGCACTAAAGTAAATACATACAAACCCCATGTACGAAAAGTGTGTGTTTGTGTGTCTACTTATGTGGATGACTGTGTGGCTGCACACATATGCCTCCACATGTGTAATGACAAGACTGAGACAAGGGATGCCCTGAAGCTGCTTGTTCCATCTGATGAGGCAGAATCGAGCTCTGATAGACTTTGTCTACCTTGCCTTAACCTTAATTTGCCGGGATGCGGCACGTCAAACAGCCTCAGGACCAATGAAATCTGTCAGCCAACTTCAAAATATGTATTTTTTTCCCATGTCTTACACTACTATAACAACGGGGTTCAAGCGTGTATCCACTCAAGCAGAAAGAAATCTCCTGTCCTCTTTGCATATTCCCTCTATGGGGCTTTCACTGAAGAGCCAGCGTGAGAATGAGAACTGGGTCAAGACATTTCAAGTGTTTACCAACCTGTTTATGAGTGCTAATCCTAAGGTTCTGGAGGCCTAACTATTCTGAACATATGCATTTGTCTTGTTCAACAGGTTATATATGTTGTATTTCTGACCATAATTTACCTCTTTCGGGAAGCTTGTCCATTTGCAATTATGGTTGTTGTGGAATTTGTAAAGTCTTACTTCACAATTTACTTTAGCGTTTGCTGGTAAAATGCTTCAGCCTCTGAAAGACATGCAGATGTTCTCACTTCCTCAATTGTAATTGCTTCTTTTTGGCAGCTCACTCTTGCTCACACAAATAATGTAACGACTCAGCAAAAACTTTACTCCTCTTAGCTGATTTTAGTTACGGCTAATTGCAAGTGTTTGCGAGTGTGTCTGCTTGTGTTTTGATGAGTGCTCAGCCATGTACTGTACGTGCAACCATGCGTCTATATGCGTCTTGGTTGCAGCTGTGTGCTTCTTTCCTCCAGAATGCCTCTGCGGTTGTCTGCTTGGGCCTAAATGCCGGAAGTCCCCCACCAGTCACATGTGACATTAGTTCCTCACACCCTCGTGTTTACAGCGAGTGCAGACGCAAACGCAGGCCCCCCTCCAGAAACGTTTGTCCTTCGTGAAAGAAGAGGTGTTTGTCCTTCCCGAGCCTCTTGGGAAACTGTCCGCAGCTCTCGTTAAGCGACTCCAGACCACACTGAAAACACAGGCCTGTCCACAACAGATGTTTGTTTTGCGTCGACTTTGCTCTATTGCGCCCAGAGCACAAGAATAGAATCCTGATGGTGATTGTTGTGCACATGTGCCACTTTGCTGTGGAGACTATGGTTAGTGGATCGCATCGAGAGAAGGAATTATTGCAAACGTCCTCTCTTCAGGTTTCTTCATTGATCTTATATTTTATCGAGCATAGAGACAATAAATATATAGAAATTATCACTTTAGAGGACAAAAAAAACAACAACAAAAAAAGACAAATATGGACACAATCTGTGTTTTTATATGGAACAAATGTATTTTTTTAACAGCTAGTTCCAGCTATAGGGTTTTCTAACACTCATATTATTTTTTAATTGTTTACATGCTTGAAGGTTCAACATAAGACTTAAGAGAAAAAGGGAAAAGAGAAAGAGGGAAGGGAAAATGTGGCCCAGAACATTACCACCAGCCGGGTCATTAATGAGCATTGCTCATGCTGTCATGGCAACTATTATCACAGTGATGTCGCTAATGGCATCTGAGACAGGGCAAGAGAAATATGTGAAAATTATTGTCAGATTCAATTAGGATCCTTTCGCCTGAACTCAGCTGGTCCTCCTCCGGGCCCGTCATTGATTAGCTATCAAACTGCAAGAAGAATGGGGATGGTGAATCTCAGACACCCTGATGTGAGATTCATCACAGGATCCTGATGCTTACTGATAGAGGAAGGCTGACCCTATCCAGCAACCTTAATCAGCATCATTGCTGACATATTTATATTAGCTGTAGTGCAAACTATCATCTGCACTCAGAATATAATTGTTCTGACAATGCCTGAGACGACTGCTGTTTCAGTGCAGACCATTTCATTACATGTTTTTAAACAACAACTGGAAAGACAACAGAATAATAAATTATCCTGCTTATGTGAATATATCTGAAGTTTTTTTTTTTTTTTTTTTCCCCTCCATTTTTGTTTATGCCCGTAATGAAATACATTTACTGGAAAATACAAGAAGCACAGCTTAAGGAAATGAAGTGCTGAAAAATGATGTCAGCTTAATATGAAATGTATTGGCCTGATGGGCAGGTGGTTTGGTGAGACAAGTGAAAAACAGTGTGGATGTTTCAGAACTGGGCGCTAGAATAATCTGGATTGATGAATCCCGTTTGGTCAACATGTTTGTGCGCTCGGGAATGCATGGGGTTGTGGTGGCGGGCCACATGAGAGAGACCGGCCTGGATGGCCAGATTCCTGTGGTCAGACATTGACAGAGCTTCTTGCCCCTGTTTCAGAAAAAAAAAACAAAAACCCAAAACCTCATTCATGTTTGTTGGCCCGCTGTCGACAATACACTCTTTAACTCAAAGCAAAGTTTGCAGGCCCCGCCTGACTATCTCAACATGAAGGTATATAATTTTCTTGTGTAGTCAATGGAAAGTCTCCCATAAAGTGGAGAATTTGCACATGTTAATAAGAGAAAAAAAATATATAGTTTTTTTTTTTTTCTCTCTGAATGATTTAGTTCAAATGTATATTTACATTAATAAACCACCATGTCTGCAACCTGACTGCAAACCACAGATTACAGAATACACTGGCCAAAACTAACTTTTGAGGATGTTGGGATTGTATCATTGTCCTTTCAAGATTGTGACAGCAATAATTACAGGTTATCATATGTATGTTTTCATTTTAAAAAAAATGAAGCCAGGACAATATGACCAGTGTCTCTATGTTCTATGTGGAATTGTATGAGTATAGCAGAATTGCTTTGAAATGAATGTGAAATTAAATGTAATCTACCTTCACAGCTCCAGTCTTAGTAATATTGGCCCAGGGAACATTATGCATCAGTGTTTGGATCATAGATTTCACAAAGACAGTTTTCAGTCTATGTGGGATTACAACTATCCCAGCCACAGGGGGTCAGTTCAAAACTTGCATCGAGAGAATCTTGACTTCCTCTCTGTGTAGTGTTGTTTCGCTCAGTCTCTCAGCCGGCTTTGATGGAATTTTCTAGACCGTCTGTTCGGGGGCAGCGGTCAGTCTTGTGGTTAATGTGGACAAAGTGATGCTCCTCCTTCATTCAGTAGCAAACATCATGATCAGAGTCAGATGGCAAGATAAAATGATATGTTTGCCTTTCTTTACATGTTGAAAAAAATACTTTTTTTTCCTTTTGTTTTTATCCCCTACTCTCAGACACTGCACCATATAAGCCCCCCATTAACAAGATTATAGAAGTTAACTATCATCAACCGACAAAGTGGTTTTTCCATAATTTTTCTGGTGATCACTTCAACTCTCCCACAGGTGTTTCGGACATTTTAACAGCAGACATTGTATTAAGTTGTTCTCATGTGTTCATATCTTATAATAATAAATTACTAGCAGTGGGTGGACTACCAAATGATGCAGATCAAATAGCTGCTATTAGTTTGTACAGCTTGCGTGTAGCGTGGCATGTGTGCATAGAAAGGCTTTTCATTTGAAATAGAAGCCTGAATGTAATTTTCACGGCAAAACCCAAAATTATATGAGGTGAGGCAAACCTACTGTTTTCTTTCAAATTCTTTTGATTCTTGTGGATGCTTTTGAATGCTTCCACTTTCTTATTTAAATTGTATCAACTTAGTGGAAGGGGTTGTTTCAGTGCAGATGGATAAGGTGACTGGGATCTAATGACCACAACAAATGCCCCTGCCTCATTTGAGTCATTAGTGAATACGTCACATTTTCTCTGTTTGGCAGGACTAAAAACCTAAAACAACAAATTTTCTCAGCTCCTTTTATGAAAACAACTGATTTATAAACATAGTCAAACTGGAAAATAAAAAGGTAAACTCTAGAGCTACCACTCATAATGAATTATATTTTTCAAAAATAAAAGGGGGATTATTAATACAGATAAATAAAGAGGATGTGTAATAACCCATATATGTTATTATCCTATTATGAAATTCTAGCCTGTGGCACAACCCGTTGGAAACTTTTAGACGTGATGCCGTTTGCTCAGGACCTATTAATAATATCTTGCTTGTGTGTCCCGAGCAGACAACACATGGCAGTGATGAGAGAGGAAGAGAGTGACACACACACACACACACACACACACACACACACACACACACACTGGTTGGATAGTGCCAGATCCACCTCACCATCTTGCAGTCCCACTGCCTTGCTGCAGCCTCCACCTCTGCAGTTCCTCTCGCACCGGCTTCCAACACCGCTGCCACCTCATTTACTCCAGCCGTGTCAGCTTCCTCGTCGGTCTCAAAAACCCACTTCCCTGCCCTTTTTCACTGGCAACAACCACAGTGCACCCACTCTGGATCTAATGGCACATGAACAAAGCATAGTTTTCACATGAAAATGAAGGAAACACTCATTCAAATGCAAACCAGTGTATTTGTGTAATAACATGGCATCACAGGGTAATTACACAGCAATAAAGCCGCACAAATTAAATGTGAAGAATTCCATGTAGGGCCATGAAATGCACATACATTAGCTGTTGATGCCAACCTTTGAGCTTATTCTTTGACTGGACGTGAGAAAAAGAACCCTTTTTTCACAATATTTCTGAGGGGTTTATTTCTTTGTGCATGTGGGTACTGTATATTTGAGTGTGGGTTTGCATTCCTGCATGCCCAACAAACATGTGACCTCTAGGACAGATGGAACCACCAGACTGGTTTCCCGTACCCAAGTTGAGGTGAAGGAATTCAAGTCATGTCACCGGGAATGCTTTTCCCAAGTATCTTCGCATTCCAAAAGCAGATGATGCACATTTCCTGGTGGCTTCTTGAATTCCTCTATCTGGCCTGTCACCCTCCCTTACATGGTGTTCAAAGATCAAACTTGAACAGAAGGGCAGACTTTTGAAGAAGGAAAAAAAAAAAAAAGTATTCTGCGTTGGTTAAGTGTCTGGGGACGTCAGGGGGAAGACGGCTCAAGAGGTCAAATCAGCAGGAGACGTGACAGCTGCTTTACGTGCTTTACATAAGGCAATCACACGCCTTTGACGAGAGGGCAAGAAGCCGGGTGAGAAAAGTGATGGAGGATGTGATGTTGGCTAATGCACCCACATGCCTATTTGCACAAATGTTTGTCGCCGTGTATGGTTATTCAGCCGGCTCCCATCAGCACAGAGCCCTGCAGGCACTAACAATAGAACACACCTGTTGGTCATTACTGCAGAGACACTAGACACCATGTAGACGCACCAGGCTCACTCCCAGAATCCCCACACGGCTGTTGGTGCATGACACATACAGTGGCTTGTGGGGAGAGGCACTTTCTGGACACATGTACAAACATCAAGCACACACAGTCACACACAGCCCGAGCCCCGTCCCGATAAAACATCAGGAACAACAACAAACACGCTGCGGTTGCGCATTCATAGGAAATGAATCATTACAGATCTGTTAGCCAGGAGGTACACTTTTCCAAGTGGTTAGTTATCAGTACATCTTAGGTTTTTTCTCGCTAGAAATACAAAACACTATTCGATCGTTATTTAAGAATGTACTGAGGAAAGCGTTTTGCTGCTTTTCTTCCATTTCCATAGAGTTAGTGCCTGTAATGTCTTTTATTGTAGTGTGTTCTACACTCGTGTTTTGTCTGTTTTACTTTATCTGTTTAGACTGGCCAGAGGCTATCTTGCAAAATAAATCCCCACGTTAGTGGAAAAAAAAAAAAAGAATGTCTATGTGTGTATTAGTGAGGTTTGCACAGGTTGTACAACACAACTCCTTCATAGAACACGAACGTAACCGATAAATAAGTAGACAGACAATTGGTCACAAGTTCAACAGCGAGTTTCAGCCAAAAAGCAGAAGAGTTTTTTTTTCCCACTATAGCAAAATGACCTTCACATGGACCGGCAATTTTGAACTTCATTCTTTCCAAGTACTCTTGGAAAGACCACCAACATTCCCCATCTTCTCATGTCGTTCTCTAGAACCAGGTCATCTGCAAACACCATGCTTGTTCAGAATGCAGAGCGTTGGGAAGTAGACAGGGGAAGTCCCAAGTTGGACCAAATTAGCATCAAAGTTAGTCTCTAAGGAAATTCCTGCTAAATACACAGAAAATGGGGGTGGGGGATGCCCCGAGATCTTCAGTATCTGTTTTGAGTGAAACCTCAGGACTCGACTCAGCTTTAAATGATTGATAAACCTGACATGGATTTTCTGTACGATACAAAAGTAGAGACACCGACATGTTTCTCAATCATGTACTGTTTTAAAGAGGAACTTATTGTTGGCTGCTTCTGTGATATTTTAGAAACAGTGAGTTGATCCTATGATATTGAGAGGTGCTCAGACTTTATGTTGTAGACCAGACATTGTCACATGTAGCCCGTTCCTTGTGTCCCACAGTACAATTTCCCAAAATCAATCAAATTTTTCTCAGTTGATAGTACAAGTAATTTTTTTTTTCTAATTCACATTTGAATCTGTTATTATTTGTAATTACTTTTAGTTGCTACTTTCACATTGGTTTTGTCCAGTTCAGGGTCGATCCCAGTTGACAGTGATCAAGGCAAACACAACCTAACCCTCACATTCACACATACAAGCGACTTTCCATCCAATTGATCTCAAATTCATGTTTTTTATTTTGTTGATTTAGTGAATTTTATATAGAAACATACTGTTAGTCTCCTTCCTTTTATGTTATGAACAGTTGGAAAAAGTAGAGATCTCCTTCCATAAATGAAGGTTTGAGCAGTCCTTCAATATTGCTCTTCCTCCGAGTATCTTGTAACTCGAATTCTGGCACAGTTTGTGAGCAGCCTGGGAATGTGAGTAGCCCCCCAAAAATCAGAGAAAGATAAAAATATTGCTTGATTGTCTATGAACATTTGTCAGCTTAGTGCTCACAATTAATTTACAGTCCATCCACTTACAAAAACCAAACCCCGTCGTCTTTTGTCATCCCCAGAAATCAATTTAGCAACCAGAGAATGGCCTCTCTGGCCCACTCATTATCCCAGCATACGATGTTGCATTTGTAATTCTCATGTAATCAAAATTGTCATTGATGTGTGCTCTCGTCCCTCTGGCAAGGCAATTCATGAAACATAGAGGTAATCACAATAACTGTGTAGTGACAGAATATGCTGATTATGTGATTAAGTGTGCATGTAATTGGCATTATTGTTATTTTTAGCTAGAAGTTAATTGCTAATGGAGATCCTAGTAATTGGATCACCGAATGGCAACACTGCAAATCTATTAGCTCCTAATAATTGCTGCAAAGTGAGAACAGAAAGAGTGGGTGGAAGGTGTTTATGGGGGGATAAGTAGCTGTCTCTGTGCTGTAGCGGGTAGTAGGGTTACCGATAGTATATTTAAAATTTACAGCATTACACTTAAAATGGGAGCAGGTGTAATGATAGCTTTCATAACAAGTGGGTGCCAGTGTATTTTCAGCACCGCTGCTTAGTGCGAGTTCATTTCAGGTAT
>OMNM01064834.1:6268-22398 GCA_900302745.1 Parablennius parvicornis | reverse complement strand
GACAAGAGCTGTTGTAGGTGTACCGAGCGTCAACGCTCTACGAGGGCAGTCACAGGCTGGATACTGCGAAGTCTGCACGCACCGATACCGCTTTTTAAAATGATGAGTACCGATACAAGTGCTAAGCTTTAGCTACTTGCCGATACCGAGTACCGATACCAGTACTAACCCTCAGCTACTTGCCGATATCGAATACTGATACCAGTACTAACCCTCAGCTACTTGCCGATACCAATTATGATATGAGTACTAACTTTTAGCTACTTGCCGATACCGAGTACCGATACCAGTACTAATGTTAGCTACTTACTCCATAAGCAAACAATGCCGAGGCTAATCGTCGCCACACGCCACCTCCATAAGACGACCGCTCACGGTGTCGCTGCCGGTTGTTTGCGTCGAGTTATTGATGTTCGTGAACGGAGTCGCTGTTCAGTGGAGCGAGACTCCGCCGGCTCGGAGCACGGCCGCCGCCGCCGCCAAACATCATCCGCTGAAAATCAATTTCTCGCACATTCCTCTCATCCTCTCTCACTACATTGATTTTTCACACACTTGTGGGAAAAGTCGGCCAGCACACACACACACACACACACACACACACACACACACACACACACAGCAGACAGAATTGTTGAACTTAAGCCACATTAGAAATTCCCCTGTTAGAGAATCGCATCATGAACTAAAACAACCACTTCTGAAGTCGGCCAGCAGGGGGCGACTGTCGTCTACTAGAGAAATGAACTGCCACAGAAAAGTGTGTGTGTGTGTGTGTGTGTGTGTGTGTGTGTGTGTGTGTGTGTGTGTACACACAGTAAAGTAGCCTTACTTTACTGGTTATTCATTGATGGACCTGCACTTGTCAATATGTGATGGATGGATCTTTAAGTATATTTCTGTGCGATGTCACTTTTTCAGTGCCCCCTGTTGTCGAGGTGCCCGAGCCACCTTTCAACAGCCCCCTGCAGGAGAGAATTGCAAACCAGCGGATTGCCTTCCCATGCCCTGCCACAGGTACTGAGCTATCTTCACACACCTTCCACAGTGTGGGAACACCAATAAACTGATGCTTTGACTTTAGAAATACAGGATGATGCTTTTACGTTAGTGATTCTCTTTGGGGTTTTTCATTAGTGTCCTTCACTTTGACTCTTCCGCAGGGTTCCCAAAGCCGGTGATCCGATGGTTGCGTAATGGGCAGGAGTTAGCAGGTAATGAGCCTGGTGTGTCCATCCTAGAGGATGGCACACTGCTGATTCTGGCCTCTGTCTCACCTCTGGACAATGGAGAGTACGTCTGTACCGCTGTCAATGATGCTGGATCCACAGAGAGAAAGTACCAGCTCAAAGTTAATGGTGAATGAAATGCATCTCATCAACTATGACTCATCAGAGCGCCTCCAGTGCCACATCATTCATATCATATTGATCACCCTGTCCTACTTTCCCAGTTCCTCCTGACATCCATGACAATGAGACGCCAGGTAACCAGTCTGTGGTCTTGAGCAATCCCACCATGTTGCTGTGTGATGTCACAGGAAGTCCTCCCCCTGTCATCATCTGGTACAAGAATGGTACTCCTGTACGTGAAATCTCATTGGTTAGATATTAATGCGCTTTTTTCTTTGTCTGTCTCTATTTTTTTTTTTTTTGCCTTTGTGTGAATGTGACCACTACCTAATCGAATGAATTGATAAGCTAGTAACCAGTACATAGCTTTTTGTAAAAGTCTCAACTCAGTAAAAGATATTCAATTTCCTTTTATGAATGAAGGCACTCATAAAGTCTATCAAAACGAACTGCTCTGCCTTTGCTTCCGCATGATGAAAGCTATAAAGATGAAACTAACATGATGAATTTGGCATTGGCAGACACAGCATCCCACTTTGTGAGCAGATTGTTCTTCCTTTGGCTGTTTTTTACCCACCAGGGTGGAGGAAATTGAAATCTACACATTAATTTGCTCATTAAAATGAAACAAAATCAAGATACTGTCTTCTCTGCCGTACCCTTTTAGTTTAGATCCCGTCACTATGAAGACTTACAACTTGTTGAGTTGTTACAATCAGACAGATTCTTCTGAAATTGGAGTTTTGGTTTTGGTTGTAATTTTATTTTTTGTGCTGATCGACAGGTAGTTCCTAGTAGCAACGTCCTAATCACTGGAAATGGAAAAACCCTGATGCTGCTAAAGACACAAACAGCGGATGCGGGCGGCTACAGTTGTAAAGCCATCAACATCGCAGGCAGTGCAGATAAAGACTTTTTCTTGGATGTATTAGGTGTGTAAAGAGAGCGGGTATTCACCTCAGTTTTAATAAATACTTGTGTTTCCAACAAGCTATTTTACTGTCATGCTCTTTAATCTACTATGAGAAATAGCATCAATAAATGTTTTAATGTTTATTAGGAGGTAGAAACAGGTTAAATGGGTTTCCATTTTAATAATGAACACGTACCTTTTCCCAGTCCCACCGACAATTTTAGGATCTGAAGCTCTTCAGGCTCTCTCAGCAATTCTCAAACAAGATGTGACTCTGGAGTGCAAAGTGCAAGGGCAGCCATTCCCCTCAATCCAGTGGTTCAAGGACAGAAAGTATGACTTCTCTTTGTGCTTAAACAAACAGAGTCCAACATTCAGGTTAATGCCTCTTCACTGCTGCCTTCTTACTGGTTCATATTTTTCTTCCAGACTGGTGTTCCTGAGTGATCCCAATCTGGAGGTCACCGACGGAGGTCAGACTTTGAGGATAAAAAGTGTCCGTCTTGGAGACGAAGCCCACTACCAATGTACTGCCACAAATACAGCTGGAAAAAAGTCCAAGGAATTCTACCTTAATGTCCATGGTGAGTTTGTATTAGTGACTTACAATAATTATTTATATCCAAGCCATTGATTCCTGACGTTGGATTCATGTGCAAGAGGACAATACAGGCCTGAGGATTTGCTTGCTGTGAGGCCAGAAATAATTGAACCGAGATCGAAACATTGTACAGCACATGTGGAAAACCTCTTTTGTTTTTTTTTTTTTGTTTTTTTTTAACATAATCTGTTCAAGCCTTCGGGACAAAAGATTTGAAGTATTTCCATCTCCTGACATCCAAGTAAGCTGTATTTGGGGTGCTCCTGAACGTATTCATTGAAAAGTTATTTGATTCCAGTTTGATAAAAGTGTCACCACGGTCCAGACAAATGACCTCTCAATGAATCAAAAACAGGTCATCAAAGTCACTGAAGTACCATAATCATGGAGCTCTTAATTTGTGAGTTCACGAGAGTGACATTTGATGCAATATTGATCTATAAAAAGCTGGAGAGGCTGTAGATGCATTATCTGTTTTTGAATGAATGAATGAATGAATGAATGAATGAATGAATGAATGAATGAATGAATGAATGAATGAATGAATGAATGAATGAATTATACAGCTGTCCAGCAACTGTTTTGGTGTGATGTCAAAGGTACCAGTGTGACCACAAAAGACTGAACCAAAATTTGTGAACTTTGTGATTTCTATTTTAAAATTTGGTCCAGAATAATTTATTGCATCACAAGTGTGAAATGAAAAGGTCATCAGTGAAACAGCTCACCTTCACCTTCAAAGCAGAGGTGGCTGTGACAATGTATTCAAGCAACCCAGAATATCTCATTTATTACCCAGCTGTGAATACACAACATATAAATCTTTTCAGTGTCAAAATTCAGCCACAATTTCAACTAGTATTTTTCTTTTAAATCACCCCAGTGCCCCCCTCCATCAAAGGCGGTAACCTAACCACAGATGTAACAGCACTACTGGACACAATGGTCACTGTGGAGTGTGAGGCACGTGGGGTTCCTCTACCTACCATCACCTGGTACCGAAATGGGGAGGCCATCCTGTCCAGCCGTCAGGCTCAGTACGTAGAGCGAGGTCACTACCTGAAGATCCCTCGTGTGCAGGCGTCGGATGCTGGTCAGTACATCTGCAAGGTGACCAACGAGGCCGGGAGCGCCGAGAAGAGCTACAAGCTGGATGTCTACTGTAAGAGCTTGACACTTCACTTGTCAGATTTTATCCCGCTAAGCATCATCTTAAAATTTATATTATGTAGGTACTTTTATTTATTTCAAGATGTTGAAAAAGTAGCCCACGACTTCAACACAAAATTAGGTTTTCAAGACTGACTTAATGAAATTATACCATCAACGATATTAAACTTAACATAAGTCTATATTTGTTATAATGTAGGTTAGTTTTAAATAAAACTCCAGCAAAGAAAATAGTCCACTCAGCTTTGGACAGTCCGCTCTCCGTAAATGTGATCCGGATCAAACAAGTGAAATCTGGTCCATTTGAAAACGTTACTCTTGATTCACTTGCAAATGAACTGAGGTTTCGGTTCACGCCCAGTGTAAACATGTGAGGGAGTATCAGCAGACTTTCCAGCAAACAGAGCGAGAGGATGTGATGTAGAGCGCAGTGCATTTTGGGTAGTAAACAAACCAAGCTAACCGCGCAAATCCGAAGAAGCTGACACAAAAAGAATAGGTTGGAAAATACCTCACGTGGAGAAGTGAAGAAAAAGAAGTGATAAAGGCGCTCGTTGATATATGGTCAGAAGACTACAGTTTATATCGAGGTTGCTTGTGAGTACTTATTAGCCACAAGCTTATTTCTCCTATTAGCTACCGCTGGCCAAAGGGGTGGGGCTTCCACTTTCTGTCCAGACCAATCAATGAGCTAGTTTTCTTCCTTTCATGCTTTATTTCCTCTCTGGTCAGTGTCTGTTTTGGGAGATGGCGCCCTCAAACGAGCAACTGTTGTAATTGCATGACTCTGTCCAGGCGGTTTGATCCACCCTGGTGTGAAAGCAGCATTTATCATTGTTCATTCATCTTATCTCTCCACAGTGCCTCCGACCATCACAGGAGGAGCCGACGGGCCCACTGAGAGAAAAGTGGTCCTCAGTAAATCTGTGATCCTGGAGTGTGCGGCAGAGGGCCACCCACCACCCTCCCTTACTTGGCTGAAGGACGGAGTACCTGTGCGTGACGGGGAAAGTGTCCAAGTGCTTGATCGGGGGAGGAAAATAAAAATCCTGTCAGCCACCATCTCAGACTCGGGGCGCTACGTCTGTGTGGCCACAAGCGTGGCTGGAGAGAAGGAGGTCAAATATGACATCAGAGTGTTAGGTAATGAAAACGCAACAAATATTACTTCAAGTGCCTTGATGTTAATCCCCATGAAACATGGACAATAATGCCTGAGCAAATCACCCTGGGTTTTGTCGATGCAATGTAAAGGCATGTAATAGCTTCAAATGCTTAACATGTTTCCAGAGTAGACTCATTTGTGTGCATGTACAATGCAGCAGTTTAAAGTTTACATTTACTATGTCTCATTTTTTCCCCCATGTTGATTTATTTGTTTTAACTGACTTTTTTTTAGTCTGTGAAAAAAAACACAGATTTACACATAAAGTGTAATTCTAACAAAAAGTTCTTGTTGATAGAAGCCAAACATTCTTTTATGCAAGAAGAGTACAGAAATGACTTAAAAACTTTAAAATGGCCAAGGAGTTGCCAATGTTTTCCTTTTTTCCAGAATCAATATATTCTTCAGATCCATACAGTATTGCAATATAACAAACCTAGTAAATATGGATATTTATCCAGTTTAGCTGATTGTGAAAGTGACTACTGATAAGTCCTAAACTACAGCTTGTTAAATTTAGACCAACAGCTGGGAAAACAAGTGTGTCGTTGTCGGCAGGATTCGAACCTGCGCGGGGAGACCCCAATGGATTTCTAGTCCATCGCCTTAACCACTCGGCCACGACAACTCATGTGTAACAGGAGCTGACACAGCTGTTTTCAGCTGAAGCTGTTGGCACGCGTACATTTCACGTGGGGAGTCAACACCTGCTGCTTCCCAGTGCAATACAAAGTGATCAGTGTAGCTGCACCCTGGACATAGCCTCTTTACGATTGATCAATATTATATATAATATAATATAATATAATATATATATATAACAGAAAGCACAACAGAGATCACTTACAAATGATCAAGCTGGCAGTTTAGTCCAGAACTAATATGCACAGACACAAATACATCAAACAGAAGACACAAATCACAATGATATAATAAACGGGATCTGGCTTATTATACACCCTGGGTGAACATTGATTTAGTTTACACTCATTCCTAATTTATTTTGGATGGAATTTAATACAGATTCAGATTTATTTTAGGTGGGACCATTTCTTAAAATTCAAGACAAAAAACCTGGCCTGCACAACAGGCCACGCACAAAAATTAAATGAAGTCTCTTTTTACACAATGTTGTAACTGTACATGATCTCTAAAGTAACCCACCATTAAAATAATGACAAATGTTAATGTAAAATGACGCAGTAGCATCTCCTCCACTCACACACATCTACATTCATTGTACAAATTAACAAAAAAAAAAAAAAAGAACAACACGCGACTCAACAAAATCTCGTCACTTAAGCTCTCCCTTTGGGAAGAGTGTCAAGATAATCCACATTTTTGGGAAAATGCGTTTCAACTCCTATCGTTTTTTTCAACTGCTTCTCGCTGGTCTTTACTGCTGCACTGCTGCACTCACCTCACTTGTCAACCCAGTTTTTAGTTTTTTTTCCAGAGGAAGTCACCTGAAAATTTGTAAAAGTATTACTAGTTTTCTACACACAGCATAATAACAAATTAATGAAATGTATTATAACTTCAAGGCATTTTCATGAATGAATTTGACATTTATCCAAATTATTGTAAATACTTTTTTTTCACTTTTATAAATTTTATTTAAACGTGGATTACACAAAACTATATATTGTAAATTGGATTTTTTTTTCACTCCCAGTTCCTCCTTTTATTGATGGAGCCGATGGTGTGACAGACAGCACCGTCATTATTGACAATCCTCTTGAACTTGAGTGTCACGCCACGGGAACACCCCCACCCATCATCACGTAAGAACTTCATCGAAAGCATAACCTATTATAAAGATATGAACAAACATGTATGCCCCAAAAAAAAGAAGAAAAAAATCTCTCAAACCTTCTCTCTTCCAGGTGGTACAAGGATGGAAAACCAGTCAAACAAGGTGAAGGACTGCGGGTTGCAGCCAATGGCCGACAGCTGGTGGTTTCCCGCGCTCAACTCTCTGATACCGCACGTTTTCAGTGTGTGGCCTCTAATGAAGCAGGGGACCACGAGAGAAACTTCAATGTGATTGTTCAAGGTAGAACATTAAAATGTTGCGGATCATTAATGTAAATAGTTTTGCAAATGTTCTGAATGTAATGTACTATCATATTATGAATGCAAGCTGCAGGAAATCGTGAATTTTGGGTAAATACATCTCTCTGTAATACCTTCCTTACCAAACCACAATGATAAACTGCCTTAAAAAAACAAACAAAACCTCTTCGTTTTGCATCTCCAGTTCCTCCATCTATCCGCACCACTGGACCAGCTGAACGTTCAGTGGTTCTCCAAAAGTCCATCGGTCTGGAGTGCATTCCCAATGGCATCCCTCCTCCGAGTATCACCTGGCTTAAAAATGGCCGACCTGTCGACACAACAAAGGAGCACCTAAAGGTTGGTCCCATGACTGACTGAATATCCATGGCACTAAAGTCTCCTGGAATTGACAGGAGAATCAAACTCTCTTATTTTGCAGTACCTTCCTGCACTCTCACCAACAGATGTGGATTCTTATATGTTTGCATTGCAGGAAACAGTTAGAAGTGAGGCAGCACAGGATTTAATGTTTATCATTTCAAATGGGAATTGAAACTACATGGTGATTAACTGTGACTTGGTTTGTGTATGTCTTGAAGAAATTGTGTTCAAAAAGAAAAAAAAAACAGGCTCACATGCACTCATACTCCCTTGTGAAAATGTTTCAAGCAAATATTTCTGAAGCTGTGACATAGTTACATCGCATGCAATCCTTTTCCACTTGAAAATAACGGCTTGTTCAGACTCTCTTTGTTTTCTGTGCTTACTTCTCCCATAGCTGGAGTCAGCAGGCAGAACACTAAAAATCACAGAGGCGAGACTTGACGATTCTGGTAGATACACCTGCCTGGCGACCAATGCAGCTGGCGAAGCTCAAAAGCACATTCGACTCAGTGTCCATGGTAACTTGCAAATACACCAAGTACTCCACATGTTTGTTTCTTTTTCTTTCTTCCTGCTGCTGTCAAGAGACTAGGTGGAGATATCATCTAATAAACCGTTGCTCTTGTGTAATATTGTTCTTGCCCCTCAGAGCCTCCTAGTATCCCCGACTCTGGTGAGAGCATCAACCAAACCATCCTGTCAGGCTTCCCCACTGAGCTAGAGTGCAAAGCCACAGGCAGCCCATTACCTGGTAAGATGATCCGCCGTCTTCCTACCGGCTCCTGCTGTGCTGTCTGGCAGCTTGCAGGGTGTAGTTTCCTCTGACCGTAAAGAGGAATTGGTTTTGCTGTAGCCTCTCTTATCTTTAACCACTGAAGAAAGAGCAAAAAAATATATATTTCAGATGACTCCCTACAGGCTTCTTCACTTTCCTCTCACTCCCTTCTTTTCCATTTGGACAACTGTACTTCCCCACAAGCTCAGTACAGATAAGCACATACATTCCAGTGTAATTAAAACACTCTTTTCAAGGCACATGTCTTTATTTTTTCAACAGGTGTTAAATTCCTAACATATGACATCTGTGAAACCATGTAACCTGCAAAAATGTCTCAGGATCAATCTGTTCTTGTGCCATTTTATATGTGCCCAAAAGGCACATATTTTTTAATTGTGTTTTTTTTTTTTATTATTTAGACAGATAATAAAAATTGTGCGTGTGTGTGTGTGTTGCCTCTGAGATCAGTCTGCTGTAAAGCATCATAGGAGGATAATTAGATAAGTGTGAAGGATATTCAAACTGCAAACATTTGCTTTGCAGTTATGGTCTGATAGTTTGCTTTATTGCATTCAAGTGAACACACCTTTAATTACTTTTGTGTCTCAGCCATTACTTGGTACAAAGATGGTCGACCTCTGACCAGTGCAGCTGGTGTGACAATACTGAAGCGGGGCCAGGTGCTGGAGATTGAACGGGCGCAGCTGTCCGACGCGGGGATATACAAATGTGTAGCTGTCAACCTGGCTGGAGTGGCTGAGATTTCTCATAACCTGCAGGTGCTGGGTGAGTGGCTTTCTTCATGTGTCTTTCATTAGATGTTATCCTTTTCAGATAACAGATAAAAGTACACGCAAATAATCAGGAAATGAGTCATTGGCACATAATTAAAATATCCTTCCTCCACTTTTTAATAGGCTAGCATTATTGTAGACATTGTTAGATTTATTCTGTCATTATTAGTAATATTGTCATCATGTGTCACCGAGTGGTGCCAAAACCCTATTGAAATGCAAGGAATTATTGTTATACACTCTTCGTTCTTTCCATGTTGAACTGCTGCATTTTTGACAGCCTAAATATACTCAAACCTGAATGAGGACATGTACACATATCAGAGGTGGCGAAAAATTTGGTATTTCATGTAAACTATGCATGTGTGTGCCAAAGTGGCTCCATAGCGCCCCCTACAATTTTTTACACATTTGTAACATTTACTACGGGCGGCGCATTTCACCTACAACCACAAAGTTTCTGAGGCTTATGCAGCGTGCCACGTGAAAACATTTGTGGAAGATTTCTAAAATCTTCAGAATAAGTCAAAGGCAGTGGAGATTGCGGCCGCCCGAATATCGACTTGTCGCCATCAAACAGGAAGTGATGTGTAAATCTGCTCTATAAGCTTCAACCTTCTTCAAACTTGACACGTCATCGCAATCCAGTCTTGATCACAGCCATATGCCGATGTCCGTTCACAGTGGTAGCGCCACCTTGTGGTATCAGGAATTTAACATTTTTGACAGTGAAGTACATTGTCAGCCTACATTTCCATCACACTTTGATGTACAGCAAACCTCAACATGCACCATGTTCCAATGTGTGTGGGTGTGCTAGGAGCCTTCAACACCTGGTTGCAGCTTTAACTATTATCATGCCCTTCAGTGCCTCCGGTCATCTCCAGCCGAGGCGGGACTGTAACAGTGGTGGTAAATGAGGCTGCCAAGCTGGAGTGTGAGGCCACTGGCGTCCCCTCACCCAGTCTCACCTGGCTCAAAGATGGCAGCCCTGTAGCAAGCGTGTCACATGGCATACAGGTGTGCATGATATCATGTCTCTATGAAGCCCATTCTACAGATAGCTGTGTCTTATATGATATGATCCCTCATATATTTCCCTCTTCATCCCAGGTTTTATCTGGTGGCAGGGTACTGTCCTTGAACAGTGCGCAGGTCAGTGATACAGGCACATACACCTGTGTGGCCGTCAATGCTGGAGGAGAGCAACACAGAGAGTATGACCTGAGAGTGTATGGTGAGAAAATCATTGAACTTGATTTATCACACAATGCTCAATGCATCCTGTTAGTACATCAGCTTCCACATGTGCACGTGCACAATATAAAATGTTTACCTATATTTAAACATGCAAACATTAGTAGATTAAGTGCTATAAGTTCCAGAGGTTATGTTAGTACATGTTTAGTGTTCATTTTCAAATGTTGCTAAGTTTTCTTTTGTTTACATTTGGAAAATAAATGAAGGGATTTATGTGTAAATAATGACACCATCTGCTCCAATATCATGTCCAGCTTTACCGAAATGCAGCAATATCAGTTTGTCGTGGATGAAAGAACACTTTTTCATATTTGTAATTTTTTTTATAAATATAATTAAGATTGAAAGTGTTGGGAAATACGTAATTTGACATGTTTTGACATCTTCTAATTATGAAAAAAAGCTTCATGTGATGTTGTTTTTCTTCACTTCCTCCTTGGTTTCCTTTAAAATTGTTGCCAACTGTTGTACATTTTTGAGCGGTGAACTAGAACAAACATTAATACAAAACACTGCAACAATATCCAACAAACTGCCGTGAGCAAAACATGTGCAAGTAGAGGAAGTATGCTTCAAGTGAATTCAGCATTTCTATAAATGTTGTCAGTTTACTGTATAGAGCTGAGCTTGATGGCAAACCATTTGTTATACAGATCTAATCAAAGCAAATGTGGCTGAGGTAAATTGAGACACGTGGTTTACATATAAGAAATACCTAAGTCTGGGATTGTATGAGTTCAACCTGATATGTGTGTTTGAACATGTGGGCACAGAGAATCCAAACATCCACATGAGATGTTTCTTCAAAGAGATTTAAAAAAAAAAAAGAAACCTGTGCACTGAAATGAAGGCAGATTTGTTGTGATAATTACTACCATTCCTCAGCAGCTTCCTGTGTCTGGACTGCCACTGAGTGAGGGCCTGAGTCTGTCCTTCCCAATGACCTCGGCTTTGTCGGTACATGGACCCTCATGCAAGGGAAATTGGCCTGCAGTCATTTCCTGGATGCAGATTCATCCCTAAAGGGGCGACTGCCTCATGAGAAAAAGATAAACATGAGCTCAGGAAAAATGCCACTTTAACAAGATAGTCTGCATGTGAGCTAAGGATTCCTGTTTCCAATCAAATTGAAGATGTGTTCTGTCTCATAGTTTCAAAGATTTTTAATTATTTTTTGGGGAATAGTTTGTCTTGTTTGATTTCTTAAGTGTCAAATAATATGTTAGAAGTCACAGGAACAAACATTGTTGATATGCTCAGACAACAATTTTGTTCTTTCTTTTCTTCAAAATTATTTATGCATCTCTGCACATGGTAGTAATTTCCATGGAGATTAGATTTCACAAACTTCTGGGAAATAAAGCTACTCTGGTTTTTCTTTAATTTTTTATACTACAAACCAAATGTTGAATGAAGAATTGGTTTTATGGCACTGTCATAATTCAAGATGGAATTAGTGGTTAAAGAGCACCAGATGCAGAACCTAACTGAGGTTGTGCATCTTAGGAACCAATTATTCTGCTCAGTCATTGGGTAGCCTGCACAGTTTCTGGCATGGAGCCTGACATTGGAGCCTAACATCTACATTGAGAGACAACTACTGTGAAAGACTGTCAAAACATTGTATGCTACAAATGAGGATGTAACAGACCACGTGTGTTATTTCCTGCAGTGTGATTTCAGAGCCGCAAGAATACGGTGTGTGTTTCAGTTAAATAACACAAATAGACTTCCCAGTTTAGGTTATTTTCTTAGAACGGTGGACTACTAAATCTTCCAACAGAGTCAACTCATAACTACATATTTATAATTATATATAATTATAAACGGATAACAACAATGAATGACAAATGATGGATTACCTTTTATAGAATAATATTATGAACAATTATTTAATCTTCTGAAATACATGTACTGTTCATTTTTGTAATTGAAGACTTTTTGTTGTTACACTAAGTGTTCAAGCACCGAACGCTACACAACATTCGGTAGTTAGTTACTCTCAGTTGGGTTGATTACTCTAGTATGGACACACAGCTAAAGGAAGGAACGATGTGGTGACATTTAACAATCCTGGGAAAATAAATGTTCTGAAAGTGATTTGAGTGTAATGACAACAAGATTGATACAACACCTTTGTGGGTTTAATAACAGCATGAAATCATTAGTTACATGGTAACAACAAAACAAAGAAATATTATTTACATCATATCATGACTATCAAAGTGTAAACACATGGTCTTTCTGACATTGACGTGTTTTCAATCTTTAACATATGTTAGTGTGTCCCAGTGAATATTAACTTTGAGTCGTGAAACATTTGAAGTGGCTTATATTTACTCATATATGTCTACCACAGTGCCACCGAACATAAAGGGTGAAGAGGTGAATACCACAGTGATGTTCGGTCATTCAGTGGAGCTACACTGCCAGAGTGATGCAATCCCGCCTCCCACCCTTTCCTGGCGTAAAGATGGCCGCCCGCTCCTCAGGAAGCCGAGTCTCACAGTCTCAGCCGATGGCAGTCTGCTGAAGGTACAGCTCATCTGAATTATGCAGCCATCTTGAAAAATTAAATATAGAAAGTTATGTGAGTATCACTGTGTTTTCTAAACTGCAAATCTAATTGACAGGTGGACAATGCTCAGGTGCAGGACTCCGGCAGGTATACGTGTGAAGCCACAAATGTCGCAGGAAAAACAGAGAAAAACTATAACCTCAATGTCTGGGGTGAGTTTATTGTAATCATAATCTGTGTTTGTGTGTTTTGTTTGCAGTAAGAAGTTAATTATCACATGTGAATGAACTCTGAAACTGTAAGCACGCCATTCATTTCCATAGTTCAGCCCCAGATTGTTTGTAAAGCATGTAGACTCCTCTTGTAACATATGAACTGACACCATTTGTGAAGAGCAAACATTTTAGATGATGACAAATGTTAAAAAAAACATTGTAAAGATCAAACTTGTAGAAATCAACTTTAAGCCATACCACTGGAAATATGGGAGCAGGAAACTTTGGAAACAAGTTGGGAAGGCAGGCACCTAACTATACACCACAAATGTAGACAGGAATAAACACCGGGGCTGTGACACAAGTTTTTTGTGTCTGATTCTCTCTGAAATCTTTCATGGTCTTTCATGGTCTGCAGTCATAGTCATAGTTTTGTGTTTTTGCTTCATTTTGTCAGTTTTGGGTGGACAAAATGTGGAAACCACATAGTTAGTTGAAGAAACTCAATCCATTCCTCCTCCACTCTCACTTTATCCACTAAGCGAGGCTGAAAAGTAACAGGACCTCGGACATGATGCTCGTCCAATGCAGGGAAAACACAGAGACATAGAGACTCACATTTACATTCATAAGTGCAGTTTAGAGGTGCCCCGTTATGAGACACATTGTCATGATCTGGGAGGAATCTGGTGTAAACAGGAAAAAAAATCAACACATACATGAAGAGACCATACCAACTTCACATGGTCGGTAAACCTGGAAACTGGGATTTCTAACTACTACACACCAAACAACTGCTGTGACTAAACCGTGTGATTTATGTAGAATCCTGTTTCTTTCAGTAAAAATGTTTGAATGTGATGGGAGTGCCTCTTTTTTGTTTCCTCTCAACGTAACAGTTCCTCCCAGCATCCGTGGCTCAGAAGAGGCGTCTCCTCTGACAGTGATTGAAGGAAGTCTCATCACGTTGGTGTGTGAATCCAGTGGAATACCTCCCCCCAGCCTTTCATGGAAGAAGGACAGTAAGTGTGTGTATAGTAGAAAAAAAAACAACAATTGTGCCTTTTGAACAATGTGTAAATAAGCTGTGGGCTTTGTGGTTGACCTGTTTTTTTTATATTTGCATTCAGGTTCAGAAGTTAAGTCTGACCAGCGGGTCAGAGTTCTGTCAGGTGGTCGACAGCTGCAGATCTCGAGCGCTGAGAAGTCGGATACGGCCTCATACTCCTGCACGGCCTCCAGCGCAGCAGGCACCACCTCCAAGGAGTTCAGCCTGCAGGTCTATGGTAAGTTTACATTATAAAATCATCTCGTAAACGGTAATGAAATTGTTTTTCACTTTACTATGAAAGCAAAATACCTGGAATAATAAAGGTGAGCCCAGTCACAAGGTAATGTAATTATAAAATTCTGCCTTTAACACAAAGAATGGTTTAAAAGAACCATCTGCCATCAAAATGATGATAATCTTATAGATCAGTCGATGTCCACTTCAAACAGTAAAACCAAGAGAAATATGTAATTCAAAAATGTATGTTTTTTACAACTGAAAAAATTAGCTACTACTTTCATTTATATTATGAGAAATGGAGAAATAGACCTTTTAGTTAAAAACCCTCCATTCACGAATATAGCTTATATACCTGGTTCACCAGGGTCAGAGCAGCCAATCAAATGTCATAGTTTTATTTGACATTGAAACAACTTCACTATGTTCTATGGTGTACTATATATATAACAATGTTTAGGTTTTTGTGAGAAAATTTTTTTTAAAAAACTCATAATTTTCTTTACCTCAGTTCGCCCCTCCATCAAACACAGTGAAGATGATGCAGACGACATCACTGTGACAAAGGGAGGCGACGTGACCCTCCAGTGTGCCGCCGAGGGCGTGCCGCGACCTGCGGTCACATGGCTGAAAGACGGACGTCCAATCACGGGCCACCATGGTGCCAAGGTCCTGAACGAAGGGAGACTGCTGCAGATTAAAGATGCCAAGGTGTCAGACACGGGACGCTACACCTGCATCGCCGTGAACGTAGCGGGACAAGCTGACAGCAAACATGACATCAGCGTTCATGGTAAGACCTAATGAGTGGTTAAGTCAATTTTTAAGTCTTAATTTTGAAGTGTTTAAGTCATTATTTGTCTTTTTTTTTTCTCATTATTTCTCCTTCAGTCCCTCCAAGTATTATTGGTCAGTTAGCGTTTCCTGAAAATGTGAGTGTTGTAGTGAAGAACCCTCTTGCTCTTCACTGCGAAGCGTCTGGTATCCCGCTTCCTGACATCTCCTGGCTGAAGGACGGACGGCCAATAACAACAACTAGTTCAGTGCGTGTCCTCTCAGGTCAGTTTTTTTTTTTTTAATCTGTCTTTGCTTTGACTTCAGTGTTTGATGAATACATTTTTATAAAAAAAAAACACCCAAAAATGCATATATTGTGTTTCATTAATGCATATCATGTCAGATAGGTTAATAGACTAAAATATTGTCTTCAAGCCGATTTTGAAGTATAATAGCTCGCTACCAAAAGATGAATTCCAGTCTACATTTTTTTAAAGAGAAATCTGAATTGTTTTGCCTCCAAGTTGCCAAGCAGTTGTGATTCATCACCATAATGAGCTGTAACATGATTATAGCAGCTGTTGGCTGACAAGAGGTGAGAGAAGACTTAATATATGTAACTGTAAATGTGTTTTTACACATTTATAGACACATTTGTAAATGTGTTTTTAGGAGATGCTTTTAGCTACTTCCAAATCAATCAGTAATCCATAAAGTGGCGACCTCACTCTCGGAGTGACGTTGCCTTCATTTGGATACAGTATGTACTGTATGTATATCTGTGTCGTGAATAGCTAATATTATATTGAGACATTTCCAATAGTAAATTACGTCAACCTCCATTACCCTGTGATTTA
>OMNM01064832.1:0-19105 GCA_900302745.1 Parablennius parvicornis | reverse complement strand
AGAACAAGCTCCTGGAGCCACTGCGTTTACAATTTCTCTCTGAAATAAATAAATAAAAACAGCTCTTCCATCTTGTGGAAATACATTAAACTTTTAACACATTTCATTTCCTCTTGTGTGGCACAGAATTTAAAGGACTATTTCACTGATAATCGAGCTTGGAGACGCCCCACAAAGGACAATCTTCTTAATCATATCATAACAGGTGATATTTGGTCTTCGGGAGGGAAAAGAGAAGCGTTGTGTTCAGCGCTTTATAGATTTAGTGCAGTTTAGAGTCTTGTTGGTGTCCTGGCAGTGATAATAAATCCAATATTTACTCTTATTTTGACATTCTTTAGGTACAAACACTATCCAGCCTTTCATGTAGCAACATAGCAACATAATGCTTCAATAAATTCCCAAATTATATGCGATGAAACAAACTTCTGTCCTCTAAATACTTTTTACACCTCGATTTGAGTGAATTTATTCCAAATAAAACATTCCGATGCTAAAGCAAAGTTTTATTGAGCTTCTCAGTTTGTTAAAGCTGCATAATCATGAGTTCTGTCTTATAGATGTAGCAGAGAAAATGCAATTTGCAATAATAACTATGCTTAGCATAAATTATTAATTAAAGGCCCTTTTTTTTGTAATTGCAACTCGATATATCTGGATGTGGTTTTTGATTATAGGGCATTTGAGAATTGTGCTTCAGGGATTTTGGATACATGCAGAATTGTCAGTCCCTCTGGTTTTTAAAAAAAGATAATTCCGAATGACATCGTGAATAAAATACAATTGAAATAATTTCACACAATCAATATAAGTTTGGAAAGTCAGTGAACAACAAGAAGAACAAAAAAGTTAAGTCTAGAAAATGCTTCCTCTGCATTTTCATGATGAAAACGAGACAAACTGTTGGCTTGACAGGATCGTAACGTGATTTCTGGTTTCTTTTTCTCGAAGGTGAAGAGCCGAGCGCCGTCTGAACCAGATCACTTCCGTTTTAAAGAAAAAAGACTTGAAAGAACAAAAGGTAAACAACAAATAATCCGCCGTTCATGATTTGACAGTGCTTTTATGTTGGTAACAAGTTTCAGTCATCAAAGTGGTTAAACGCTTCCTGGACGTGTTGCCATGGAGACGTGAAGAGCTTCAACCTGAAACATAAACCAAGCAGGATCAAGACCAAGAAATACTGAGATAAATCACAGTATTGCTCAGATGAAATCACAGTAAAGCTGTTTTCTGTAGTCTGAAAATTTGTAAAATTTGTAGTCTGACGCTGGCTGGGCCCTAAAGCGAAGCACTTGCATGAGTTTATGTCCTTGAGCTGCAGAAGATGGAGCAGCCTCGGTCTGCTGCCGTCCCTGTTGGGTTTCTATCACGGTTATTGAAAACCTTGACAAAGGCTGAGCTGTTGAGAAACATTGAAGGTGATGTTCACTTGAAATGCATAAAGCACAATGTGTTGAGTGAAATCGTTTTAAAAGACATGTTCTTATTAGTTTCTACATGTTTTCCATTGTATTGCAGACAGAGATGGAGACGCAGAGAGGGAACATTAATAAATGAATGTTCACTTTGATCAAATCTGGCAACCTTTAAATTTCCTTCTTTCATCCAGGCGGCTGAGTGGAGCCGGTTGAATCTCCATGTGACTCTACGTGAGGTGAGTAAAGAGGGAGGGACATTAATCAAATCTGTCTCTCGCTTTTTCCCTCTTGTGTCCAAGAATCTGTAAAAAGTTCCCGTTACCAGATGGTCGCTGAGACGCCGCCGTCTGCAGCATATATTTATCTGATGTCTCAAGCGCCTTTACACTCAGTCGCTGTGTTTTCGAGCCCGTTCGCCTCATTAATCATTCATATCTGCTGCATTGTTGATCTTCCGTGATCAATCCTGTCGACTATATGCTTCAGAAAACGTCCCAGAGGTCAACAGAGGTTGACTCGGAATCAAGAAAACCATAATTCTCCTTGAAGCATAACAGCACAAATACCAGTGAGGACAAATCGTGAAGGCCTGTGAAAAGATATTACTGTCATCTGCTCGGGGAAGGGCAAACCTCAGCATTAGGAAGCAGAACAGTGTAATCACAATCAAGATGCTCAGCGGGGAATCCATTGTAAAGGTCAGACGGAAAGTGTCTGAAATGACAGGCTGCATTTTATGTTTCCATGACGATTTCTTCACCGTGACATTTGCTTCGCACGGCCGACGTGTAAAGATTTGCTTTGTTCAGGAAGCTTTTATGAAGCTTTTTTTCATATTTAGATATTTATTTAAGTGTGGGGAGGTTTGGTCGTCTCCTCGGCTCACAATTGGCCATAAAGACAACAATTAACTCTATTAATGGACAAATATTGTCTTTATGCATTCAAATTCGAGCTGTATATTTTAAATATTTTCTTGATTTGAACCCTGAGGAGAAGTAGACTATGAGGCCTTTTGAATTTCAGACTCGCACCAATCGAAACAACCTCTAAAAAGTCACCAGCTGTGCTTGAATTGTGAGATTTGTGAGATTTGCGGAGCGAGCCCCGGCTGTCGGCCTGCCACCTGATTACCTGTGAGGCACAAAGAAACGAGGGGGTGCGGGAGCGCTGAAAGCCGCTGCGCCCACACATATCGATTGTAATCAGGGGCGTGTGGAGAGCTGAGGGATGTATTTGTTGTGGAAAGAGGCGAATGAAGCCCTCGAAAGCCGCTCGGTGTGGTGGTGAGTCAAGTAGCTCTTGTGAATCGCTGTTTTCCTTTTGTAAAGTCAAAGTGTGTGTGTGTGTGTCTGCAAACTCTAAAACCGCAACCTTCTCTGTAGAGATCTGCTGGGTGGTGAATTATCCTTTCATTTTGGAAATAATTTGGATTTCCTGGCAGCGTCGTAACTAATTTGGCTCCAAATCAGTCGTGATGAACTTCCTCCATCTGGTCAAAATAACGGGGCGCTCCCTTTAGTGCTGCTGTCAAGTGGCTCTCATATTTTCATTTCAATAGCATCAGTCACTTAATAGAAATGACATTAGAGCGTGTCACCTTCATCGCTGCAGTGATTCAGTGATGTATGGAGACACACTTCAACTACCTGAAGCCGTATTTCAAATGCTATCAATAAGAATGATTGGAGGGTCGATTTGTCCCATGATATGAGGGTAGCAGGGCCCACCTCCGATGCTCACATCCAAGTAATCCTAACCAGAGGAGACAAAACAAGGCAATGACCTTTTCAGTTTGGATGACTCTCAAAGTAGATGGCTGGTACCAGCTCCCATCAGAATAAACAGACAAAATGACTGAAGTGTAGTAGATGGGGCTCATACAGGACTTTGTTCAGGATCTCATTTAGCACTGAGGAGAAATCTGCCTGTATTAGATTATCCTAATACACACCAGTACTTTATAGGGGACTCCTCTTCCAGCGCAGTGATCCGGGGAAGCTTCTGGCTCTGCTACAGGCTGAGGAAACTGCAAGTCTACTGTGTCATCTGCAGTCTGATTCTTTCTAAAGGAGCCTTCATTAATAAATCAGTGTCTAAAGACAACAAAAGGAATGAGATTAAATCATCAGTCGACGCTTTCATATGGAGGAGTTGGGTGTTTTTCTGCAGCCTTTGGTGCATAAATGAATGAATGAAAGTTGTGAGGTTCCTTTATTTCCTGGGATAGAGCGAATCGGAGGGAGGCACGGGCAGCAGAAACCGATTAACAAGAATGTAGAAAGTCAATTTACGGGATAAGTAACTTCTAATTAGACTGCTTGCATGAGCTTGATGATCATTGGACAACAAACTGCTTGAGGGAAATGTCTGTATTTTCCCAAAAAAGTAATTCTTTGCTCGGATATTTACACAGTCGGGCAACACAGAAACAGTCGCCACGCTTAAGACAGAGTATTTTCTTCACCTTTCAAACTATCTTTTACGGTTTGTGGGAGTGAAGGAGGGGAGAACCCCGGACTACGAGTACATTCAGAGTGCCTGCAGTAATAATCTCCTAAAAGGTTAAAAGAAAATAAACAGTCGTGGCCTCAAATGCCCTCGTCTGTTTGTTTCAGCCTCAACAGACCCAACACACAAGTTACTGCACATTATTGTGAAGCAGGAATAGAGACGGTCGTGGATAATAAATACAATAGGTGACTATCACACTTGAAACATATGGAGTTATTCTAAATTAAGTTGTCTGCAGTCACACGCAGAGCAGATGGCGACAGCACTTACTGTAATTACACCACACGTCTTTGTGAAGATGTTCGTCTGTTTGAAGGCCAGATGGTTGGACGTGTTTGGAAGTAGGTGTCAGGATGTAAGAAACATAAAGGAGGAGAATCTGCAGATTTCATGTTCACTATACGGAGAAACACACATTCACACACAATGCGTTTATCGAAGACGCCGGAAAGCACAGAGATATTACAATGTTCAGGTGTTACAGTGGAAAAGGTCAACGTGTTAATTTATGGGAAGAGCTGCAGCGGCGATCATTCATCGCAACATATGAAAGAGTCAAGATGTCAAATGTTTTTTCAAAAAGCCATGATAAGGCCCTGAATGTATGAGAGGAAATATGTAGGCTGGAAGAGTCACTTTGTGTGATGGTAGAGCAATAACCCCTGACTGCAGAGTGGATAAAACGTTTAGGAATGTGGGCGGAGTCAAAGGTTTGAGGCATGTAGGGTCAGGAAAGTGAGATGGAGAGAAACTAAAAGCCCCTGCATCCTCTCATAAGAACCCATAAGAACAAGAAGAAACGTTTGGTTGTGATGTCAGCCAAGTGCCGAAAAAAAAAAATGTTTTTCAGCAGGAGAGTTCATACTCTGAGAAGAAGCTGTCGAACTCGTAGGCCACGCCCCCTCACAGCAGCTACACATTTATGATGCAGCGTTTTAACTTTTCAACTGCGCTGTTGAAGTAATGAAAGTTTGTGTCTCAGCCGCCATGTTGGTATGACATGTAATGCCACACGCTGCCCAAGCACGTCTCCCACAAACCCAGCCCACCTGAACAGTGACTCCCAAGTTTGAGGCACACTGAGCTCTTCAACGCTGCAGCCGGGGGCTTCTCCGGTAGGGGGACGTCTCCGACCCTCAAGTGGGAGGAGACCTCTGTTCTGATTGGCTCATTATCAGCGTTTCTTTAAAGCTTGATCAAATCGTGGTGTGTTGGAGCAGGAGGATTTTAAAAACATGGCTGACTGTGGTCCCTCTGCTCCAGAACACACCCTGACAAGTTCCTGAAAACATGTCGGAAGAAAGAAAATTAAGAAATCTGGTAGTTTCAGCTCCAAAAACGTGAACAAGAGGATTATTCATTGAATCTCCTCAGAGGGTGGGTTGGAATACTAATTATACAGTAAAACAAAGCTCTTCACTTGTCTGGTGTCTTTTCTTTGGTCTCACAGGGAAATTACTGTATTTCAACAAAGTTGTATAGAAAATGAGCTGGAATAAAAAAAAAAAAAAAAAAAAAAAAAGAGGTGAAAAGATGTTCAAACAACACCGAGGCTTTTGAATCCAAAGAGCATTTAAAGCATTTGAGGACGCTCGTGTGTGCGGCCGTGAAAAGGCCCGTGCAGGCTGTTTACGCCGCCTGTCATGACTCCGTAAACATTTCAAGCCATTATCTCCTTTTGAGAAATTTCAGAAAATTATCATATTTCTTTGAACTTTCAAAGGGCTGACTCACTTTTGAAATGCCTTTTCTTTGCTCTTACTGAAGACGCGTCACACTTTCAGAGGCTCCTGTGTGCGCACGCTGATTCCATCTGGAGGTTTGATCTCCTCAGGAGACACTGATGCACATGCAGTGTGATGATGTGGACCTAAAGCACATGACCCCATGAAGAGGGCTCATTCTTTGCACCACAAAGGCTTTTCTAGCAGATGGCCTGTGGACGGCTGCCATTCTATTCTGAGAAATGTGCATTGTGAAGCGTGCTTCTCTCCATTTTCAGTGCATATAACTTATTATTCTGGGATTTTTTTTCCCGTATTTCGCAGCGCTCCTGCTTGGCACAGCCAGCTGTAATTGTCCAGCATGCAATTTTAATGACCTCATTTGCTCGATTCTTCAAGATATTTTCTCTTTTATTTTACTGTAATCTCTTTTTTCAAAGTCAATTTCCCTGGAGGGGTCTTATTTGTCCGGCTACGAGCAGTTTCTGCACAAGTTCCAGGCACAGGTGAAGAACAGGATGTATCATCCTAATTATTACCTGATTGATCCTTCTCCTTCGGATTAGAGCCTCCGTCTATGAAGTAGTGAGGCAGCAATTCAACCAACTGCAGAAAATGATATAATGAACTTCATCAGAGCCGTTGGAACATTTGGAGAAACCAAAGTGGAAATTATTCCAAATAACGTAACACAGCTTGTTTGGACTCAGAAGCTCAGTTCAAGGGCACTATTTGCATGGAGACAGTCTGACCTCTGGAAAGTGGGCAAAAGTCACCATCCTGTCCACTTAAAGTCCCTAAAAGATGAAAAATATAGTTATAAATCAAAATTTTCATGCATTTTCACATAAAACTCATTCTTTTTTTGACCTTCTTTGGATTTTCTACATAAAAGTGCTTGTAAACTGCGCTGGATGTGCATCGAATTGTTTATGCAACTGACAAATATCATGAACCGAAACCAAACAAAGAAGACAAATAGTACAGAGCTGGGAAATTTGAAGCAGCTGATTCAAACGTATGTTTTTGAAGCCTGCGTGTAAACAGGTTAGCAGCCGTCAGTCAGAAGAGACACGATGTCCTGTGACCCGTCGTCCTCGTCCGGGAAAAGAGTGAACAGGACAACAAGCAAAGCTTTTAAGCAAACCGCACTTGTTGACTCAACACCAAGACCGTGCAGCTCTTTGAAAAGGAAAAGTGAGCTAAATGTTTGTGTTGATCGCTCTGTCACCTTTGGCACGAACTTCCCCGAAGGAAAACGAGGCGTTGTAACATTTGCTCAGTAAAATAAGCTCCAATGGCATGTGACTGCACGAATGTTGAACACAAACAGCTGCAAGAAAAACAGCTGAGCAGGAGACGTTTCACACCGGAATGATGATTGACTGGTTTCAAATGGTTTCATTCTGGTGGGAGTTGAGAAATGTTCCATCTCATTTGTATTTATTGTGGTTGCAGCAACAAGTATGTAATATTTCCCCACCTGTTGCTAGTAATTTATTACGTTATTTTTCAAATCTTTAAACATTTGTGCAGGTTAAGTACTTAATAATCAGGCAAGTTGTGAAAGTTTGAACGGATAAGATGCTTTTACACTGGATATCAGAGGTAAATAATACCATGAAAACACATGTAAATTCAAACTGATTGCCAAAGTTTTCAATTTGGTGATAAAGTCTAATCGATCTCGTAAATGTTAATATTGGCTACATTGAGTGTTTGAGACTGGTGCCATTTCTGCTCCCATGTTGACTCCTCACTTTCAATCCCTCGTGGCCGCCGCCCGTCAAGATGAGTGACAGGATCCCGTCAACCTCTCTGCTGGGAATCAGTCACAAAGAGGCGTTGGGTTTTTTTTTTCTCCCAGAGGATTTAAATTACGGTCCATATTTCATGTGCCACTGGATAAAAAGTGCCAAATCCCTCTCATCGGTTTAGATGCGGTGCCAGGTTTGTGACATTTTCTTCAAGCAGTGAAGGTGGGTGAGGGACTGGAAAATGCATGCTGCTTCATCTCACCTGTCCAAAACCATTAAGGAGGAACCAGTTCAGAGAAATGCAAACGGCTACGAAGCATTATAAAGTAACATTTACAACCAAAATAACAATTACAGCTCACATAAAGTGCCGCTAGTTTATAGGAGCAGTTTCCTCTTTCATGTAAGCACTGATGATGTAACAGAGATTCAGTGCAGATATTAAATGAATTCTTGTATTTGACCTCAAGGCTGCAAACAAGGACTCGGCCTTTATCTTCAGCAACAAGCCTTGAATGATTCTGTTGGTATTTCCGGTAGTTTGTCTTTTGATTTAAAACCTGCCTTTGGTGTATCCTGCCTTCCCCATGATCATAAATTGGATAAAGTGGAACAGAAGATTATGTATATTTTTATTTATAGTTCTGGGCATAAATAGCAAATTTCCCTCTTGCAACTCCAGTAAATTCAACAAGCGGTCTAACTATAAAACTTTATGCTGGGAAGTGTTGTGTACATATTGCAGGTCGCGGTCAAAATCCCTGTTATTTCAGCGTGAGTTATAGCCCTAAACGTCTGTTTTCCTTCTCTGATTTTCCATTCCTTCACCGTACACACTTTTCATCACATTACCGAGGATCCTCAGTATCCTCTGACTGCTCCCGCTGAGTTTTCTGAGCGAGCAGAGCCAGCGGCTCGCGGCATCATGCCACCGTGCCATGTGGCGCGGCCTCGGAGATTCCCATTTTCATAACGAGGTGTCAACGAGGATGACGGATGATGTCTCCGCTCTCCTCCCTCGCGTGGGACTCTGCGGTGCAGAGGCTTTGGCAAACTGGAGAGCGGCGGATTCAGACGGCATGACTGCATAGTTTTCCTTCTCTCAGGCAGACATCGGCGGTGACGTCAGCGCCGAGACTTGCCACACTCCGAGGTCTCACTGCCACCGGCCTCATAACTCCATTCCCATTGAGTCATTACCGCTCATCAACACCCTGAGATTGTTATTACGGCTTCAGGCCAGAGGAAACTGCATTTATTACCACGTTGCCAAATATTAACTACAGAATGAGTGTCGCCTGTGTTTTACAGCTTTTCTTTGCTTCAAGACCTTTAGATTGAACGCCGTCATAAATGTCCTACAAAAATAGTCGCCAGCTTTAACTTGGAGCTTCGGATCGATTAGTTTCAAGACATTGCACCCAATAAATTTCACAACCCAATAACTACATTTATTTCTATTGAATTAACTGCTCAGATTTGTCCACCTTAGGTTAGGCCGTGTTCGCTTTAAATCTGTTTGCTTAAATCTATTTAAGCCTTTAAAACTGATGGCGAGTGTCTAAAAACACTAAAGCAGACAGGATGTCGGATTGCACTTTGAAAATGAGGTTTTGTAAAAAAAACTATCAAAAAAAAAAAAAACCCTGTCAACATTTTCAAAAGTTTGTGGACTAAAACTAAGAGAAACCTTCAGAGTTGACTTTTTCTAAAGGTCATTGTTTAACTAAAAGTTTTCTGTGCCCTGGAAAGTAAAGCGCGTTTGAAATCCCTGACTTGGTCTGTATCTTAAGATACTTACCCAAAAAAGGAAATCAATCAGTACCAAAGTGGTGTCGGAAACATATTTAGAGGATTACCAAACTCCTAATCGGATTAAGATCGTGGACCACTGGTCAAGGTGATGGACTGACTCATCGTCTATCTCAACAAGTAGATTCGGCTCTTAAAATGTGAACTAATCCTCGTCAGAAAAGCCGTTCTTAATGGGCAGCGGAGCGTTGTTTACACGGCAACCCCGCCAATGATTAAATGTGGTTACACCACCTCTGCATGTGGGTCAACGCTGCGTCACATCATTAAAAGCAGTATGACTACGACCGCTTGTTTACTCCCACGCATAAATTGAGAGTTTGAATCCAGCTGCGCTCTCGACGCAAGTTCTGACTTTACTTTCGTTATGCTAATCAGGTTGGGATGAAATTACAAACCAATTATCGGCACGTACTGGAGCCCGAGGTGTTCCCGGTGTGAACCCTGCAGACTCCTAATGGGCGCGCAGATGCATGCCGTAATGGTTTTCTTCCAGTCGAACATTCCTAATTAGAAGATCACCTTGATGTCAGGACAGGACTGAAATTAAATTTAGCCTCACGCAGAGCGTGGAAAAGCCCACCTTAGAGGTCGTGAGCCACCTGAAGCACATGACAGTTTTTACATGTGAAGCCTTCATGTGAACAAATGAACCGGGCCCCTCAAGTGCTCCCCGTTGTCACTCTTAATAATTACTGCTGCTGTAATGATCCATCTAATGACGGTCCTGGTGATGACGCTCATTACCAGTGATTGAGAAAATAGTCCCTTAATGCTGTGCAGTTTTAGATACTTCCAGCAATCCACCACTGATATGGATTTGTTTGGCACCACTCATGTGTTTTCCCTTCAGGGTTTGTTATCTTTGAATGTTTTCTGACTGTTACTCCATCTGAGCTTTACTTTGTTCCCAGTGAGCGCCAATTACATTAAAAATTAATTGCATCTGACCCACCAACGTACGCCTCTGTGATACATAAGGTTTTATATTAACTACACCAGACAGAGGCGTGGATACCATCCAGTATACAGGTGAATTTAAAGAGAGTAAAAAGCCAAAAAAAAGTGACAATAATGGTCTAAATAAGAGACTTTTGTTTCCAGTTTTGTTGCTGATCCTGTTCTTAATGATCACTTATTTAGTATTGAGCTGGTGCCTTCAAACTGAGGTCGTACTCTCATGCAGGTCTCGTTTCCAATAATGCAAATGTACTTCGTTAATATTCCACAGGCATCCCCCGAAACGCAGCACCTTCAATGTGCTTCATAAAATCAGCTTAATTTGACGCAGCAATAATCAACCTAACAGATTCATATTTTCTTTTTATTGTTACTGGATTACAGGAACATTGACGCTCTTGCTTAATTGCTCATGTCAATCGTGAACACATCTTGGAAGCTCATTACGTTAAAGGAAGTTTTATCTTTTGTCTTTTCTCACTCAGTGTGAATCCTTTTCAAAGTCCTCATGGATGTGAACACTACATATGTGGCGCCGTCTTGTAGGAAACGCAGAAATCTTCCAATAGTGTTCCCATGCCACAGAACCACAGAAATAGAATCCCTCCAGAGGACACTCCCCCCTTATTGCTGTCTCACGGTGGAAACCTCGGAAGGTCTTTTGCTGGTCGGCTCGGATTGACTCGGAGCATCTTAAACCAGCAGAAAAACTGGCGCCGCGCCAACAAGCGAGAGCACAAACCTGCCACGCCAACACATCTTCACACTTCCCCTCTTGGTGGAGGGAAATGAATGCACAGCGCTTGCCAAGAACGGCAAGCTGTTGGTCCTGGTCTGGAGATGGCCTGGGTTAGATAGCCCAAATGAAATAAGGTGAAGTCTAATCCGGTTTAGCTCTTTTAGCACAGGCCATGTGATTACCTTCTGCAGAAAGAGGTGAGGAAAAGCCTCTAATGTCAATAAGCAGAAAATTCCTGGGAGAGGAAGTTTCCACAACTTGTTTTATCGGGAGTTTTCATCCTGACTGTCATATCAGACATTGTGTGTGTGTGTGTGTATGTGTGTGTGTGTGTGTGTGTGTGTGTGTGTGTGTGTGTATTTGAGCACGCAGGTGTGTTCTTGGGGGATATAAGGTTAAAAAAGTAAGAGGCGTGTGTTTAACCCATAAAAACCCACACTGACATGCGCGTAAGACACCAAACATTAAATTAGCTTGAACTTAACATGTTAGTTTACTTGTTTTGTGACATAAAGTACATTTTTAGAATTATTTTATTATCTAAATTTGTCCTAAATTTGACATGTTGTGAGAATTGAAATAAAAAAAAGGTAAGTCTGTGTTATTACGCAGAAATAACTGTGTTGTTGACTTTTAATCAAATGCAGAATGAATTTACCACAAATACCCAACGTGACATTTAACGTCACCAATCTTCGACATTTTTGACGAATTATTAAAACAAAAACATCAAAAATGTGTTCAGCGTAGTCCATTTGATCTGTGGTATATTCCACAGAATTTTCCTTTAAGGGGAAATGGGTCTGGGTTCTTATGGGTTATGGTTCATGATGTACACACTCTGCAAGATATGAATGTTTAATCCCATAAGGCACATGATTTTAAAAAAAGTGTATGTTCCCATAGATGCAGGATTTAATTCCCATCCAGTCCATATGCTCCAAATAATAAACATCCCACCCCCACTCTGCTCCTCAAACAAAGCCATGTGTTCTTTATAATCAACATGTCGCATATTTTTAGAATTTTTTTTCTTCCTTTAGCCATGGAGACTTTTCCTTTCACTTCAGTTACTTGGCAACAAGATGACATATCATATGAAAAAGAAAAGGGAAGAAAAAAAAAACTTCAGTTGTGAAGGAGAAACAGAAGGACTTTGCAGTGATTGTCGTCACAAATCGCCCTCGAAGGTGGGAGTCGGTGCTCCAGGTTTTCCTCCCAGTTCAGCTCATCGTTCTCCCGGTGATTCATCACAGACGACAAAGCTCTCAGTAACAGGACGAGCGTTGGCAAACAGGTTGTCAGAACTTTGTTTCGGGCATCTTTAGGTGCCGTTCATCAGCTCTGCAGGTCACATCAGGACGGCCTTGGAGCCTCGGAGCAGGCAGGGGAGGAAAGAAAGTCTGAAAAGAGGTTTTTTCTGGTTGGTTTTTTAAGTGTCTTTTACAGGGTCAGTCTCCGGGTTCCTGCTTGCATATATATTAAAAAATCTCTGTGAAAGGTCACCTTTCACCATCTCCACATCACACTGCAACTAAATTGAAACCCTCTTACTATACTTGAATTAGCCTCTCGGGATCTTCACAGCAGCTTTCATCAGTGTGCCCTGCCACATAATTTATGGCTTTAAAGCTTTTACAGTCCTTTTTTTGAACAAAGGTAGGGCTATTATTGAGTGTAAAATACCCATAAGACACTGCACTGAGGCAGAAGTATATGGATCTTTGACTGGACATACTGTGATTCTGCTTTTCACAAGATTTGATCTTTCAAGCTGAAGACCATCGAAATGTATCAATGAAGGACATTCTGCTAAAAGCCATTATTTCTTCTTTTTGTAACCTAAGTAGGCTGGAAGGAAGCTTTTACAGTAACTACATCTTTTCCACTGGAACCCGTTTTTCCTGAACTCATTACAACCAAATAACAACACGATATGTTGTATTACATTTCCTAACAGGTTCCCACTACATTTATTACGCCTTGTCAGCTGTAACTGTGCTGGCTGAGTCATACATCCGCCAGGCAGTCATTCCAGTCTGTCGCTCGTGTTGCAAGCAAACATGGGCGGAGAGAAAAGGAGGGTTGGAGGAAGAGAGGAGAAGTGCCAGAGGTGGGGAAAGGTCGTTAGGGATACCTGCGAGCGAACTCCGGGAAGATGAAGGAGCTGTCTATTGGGTAGGAATGGCCGCAGTAGTAAAGCCCCCAACATTTACTGTTAACTTCTATTACTGAAACCCTTGGCTGCCAGCAGTCGTGACAAATAGTGCAGCAGTGGGCAGGCTAATGGCGCACACAGAAACACAGCGCACCGCTCCGGGGGAAACAAAACCAAGTTACAGATGAGTTAAGAGCGGTGTGGCGCTCGGCCAGCTCGCAGGTGTTGCATATCGGAGTAACGTCTGAGCAGCGTCAGTTTGCAGTTCTGTAGTTGTTTCATACACTGAAAAACAACAACACCACACTATCAGCTTCCCCAACTGTACCAACTGGCTCTGTTGGATGATGGTGATGATGATGATGATGATGATGATGATGATGATGATGCACCTGGGGCAGCTTTTCAGTTTTTGTTACATGCAAATCACAGCGTCATTTAAAAAAATGAATGCTTTACAGAACTTAGTGTTCACTGGGAGTCCTGTATTTCTACATTTGTATTTACCCTGCACATATTCCTGAGGAAACGTCTGTCTCTTTATCTCTGACAAGAACAAAGTGTGAAGGTTAGCACTCTCGCTTCACGGCCCCCTGCAGTGAGTCTGAATCAATGCAGCACTTTGTGACCCTCAGTCGGACAGGCGATGATAGAAAACTGGATGAGTGGAGGGATTTCCTTAGGAAACATCATCATCCGACTGTGTGAGATACATTTTTCTAAAGTTTGCGTGAACTTCTGCAGTAGAAAACAAAGCGACAAGTTTCACAAAATCCACGTCTCTGTTGACTAGCTAAATATAAATATCCGTGACAATACGCTAAGGCTGCATCCCTGGCTCCTGAACTCCAAGTTTGAACTTCCTGCCATCTGTTTCCCCGAAGACTGACTGAGGGCCGAGCACGTTTGCTTGGAAAGCTAACGCAACATAGTTTATTGTGGTTTTATTATTCACCGTCTCTGTTTCTTTTCATCCTTCTGAGTGCTGAATACTTATTCACAGTCCCACTTTCTCGATGACAAAGTGTTTCAAGCTCCGTGAGGCATTCACTTTGTTGATTTTAATTCTGGAAAACAACACAATCGCATGCTTTTATATTTATTCATAAGTATATCCAATGTAGCATAAAAAAGGCACAAGCAAGATTTTAAAATGCATCCTCAGACCTGAGGGCTGCTTTGGTAAACATTTATTGCATGAAGACACAGCCGGCCTCCTCATCGGTGCAGGATTTCCATCACTAATAAGAGTTAAATTCACCATTTCATCAGCTTCTCTCTGCAGCTTTTTCTTTTCCCCTTCTTCCCCCAAGCTACAACTTTTACCCTGACATGTGAAAGTTACCACTCAGGATGCTTGAAGGAAAAACAACTCTGCTGTAACTTCCGCTGAGAGGAGAGGTGTTGGAAGAAAGGCATGGGAAACATGAAAAGGAGCAGATGAGTGGCCTCTTTGAGCGCTCAGGTGCAGAACCTGTGGGCCAAAAACAAGAGATTTCACTTTGCACTGGAGGCGGAAAATTACCCAAAACTGCTCTTTTGCAATTATGAATTATTCTGCAGAAGAGAAAAAAAATGGAGACAAAAATTTAAATCCAGTAGAGGCACATTTTACTAGCAGCCGTCCTCAAGGAAGCCATTATAAATAATTGAGAGACAACTTCTTCTAATTTACCCGAGGCTGTTTTGTCAGTCTTTGCTGCAGGCTAAGGATCCCGGTAACTTTTTTAGAAAGTGGTGAATGGTGCAGTTTAGTTTTGTAGCATATTTAAAGAGGGACTTGGAGTTTCCTCACTCCAAGTAATCCCTCAATTTGAGTTAAAATATGGAAATCCTTCAAATTAGAGTTTAACTGAGGGAACAATCACAAGGAGCAACTTGAAGTGAAGCTATAACAAAATGGCTTGAAAAGTGGAACAAAGGACATTTTATTAAAGATGATTGGTGATTAGGAGGAGATGAGGAAACCGGTAGGAAAGTCTAGCGATTATCAAAATTAGTTCCATATGTTGTCTGCAGATGGAATAAAGAGGAAGATGAGGATTGCTGCTTTGTTTTTTCTTTCTCTTTTTTTTCTGCTGATGCGCCGCCCGAGGCCCTTAATGGGATTTTGGTGTAAGGAGGTGGAGATAAGAGAGGAGCGAACTGTGTGCACCAGCCAAAGCCTCGCTCTCATTTCTGCTTCAATTTGCATCGGGTATTGTTCTGGGGATGGGGTCAGAATTTAATTCTTCACCAGCAAAGGAGTTTTTTTTTTTATTTTATTTTTTTTTACCTTTTTAAAAAGTCAATACAGATTTTTTCTTGAGTATCAGTCATAGAAGTGGTTAGCACCCAAACTTCATGGCTTGATGGAAGTGATTTCAGGCCTTTGTGGAGCTTGTATTTTTTCTTTTTCTTGTGCTTGTCTATAGTTTCTGCCTGTTTAAATAGCCTGTGGGTGTCTCCGCTTTTTTTGTGGGATGTACTTTTATTTTTTTTCTTGTTTCTTTGAACTCGCTGAAGACCACGACATACAATATTCCCATTTTCTCAGCGAGATCTTGCGTCATTATGGGATTAGGAGGCTTTTTATGGTAATTCAAGGTTACTTAACAGGTTTCATTTATCAGAAAGACTCATCTCATTAAAGGCCCAGACAAATTTACTGAAACTTAAAAAGACTTTGCACACAGAGTGAAATGAATCACCCAAGTGCTGGCGAAGATATGGAAATCACTCACTGTCTCCTGCTTTAATTACAAAAGTACACACGCATGGAGGGCTTCCAGAGCAGCTGAAGCTCTGTCTGGGATTTTTTTCTGCGGGCCAATTGTCTGTTTGCAAGTCGAACCCACCGCCAAGGCTGCAGCGGCCTGTGAACTGCTCTCGGACGGTGCAAATCTCAACTGTCACCCACGCGCTATTGTCATTCATGTATTCGTACGCCTCCGTGCCGAAAAGAATGAAAAGATGGGTGGTGGATGGGGGGCGGGGGGAGTATAGCTGAAGGGACTCTCTGCAATGGGAGGACAAGAAAAAGCACCCAAACTTGAAAGTGACAGGATGTGACAGCGCTAAGCTGTCAGTGCTCAGCAGATCTGAGACAAAATGTGTGCGAACAGGAATCCAGCGTGCTGCTGTGCTGCTCAGGCCAAATATTTGAGCATTTTAGCCTCGCGTTTTAATGTAAAGGCTCTTTTCCTCGTTGTTGTGATTTTCAAAGCCTGAGCAGGTCTTCGCGTGCTGGCCGTTTGTCGTCGGTTTTATCCAAGCAAAAGCATGAGATGTGGACTGTGAGGGTCCCTCAGAAGCACCTCGTTAGTCGGAGAATGAAAACAGAGGGCTTTGTACTTAGGTAGAGCTTGTTGTAATTGGCAGCGCTGCAGTAGAAGTCAGAGAGACAGAGAGCAGAAAAGGGACCACAGAGATAATTGAGCAGAAAAGGTGAGTTTTTAAAAGCACTTTTCTTGCGGCGAGCAGGTGCACTCAGCCTTTCATAAAGGAATGAGCTGCACCTTTTCTGTTAATTTGCGCCCTGCATCTGTATTCATCTCGCATTTGCACCGACTGCACACGGAGCCTGTTGGAGCTGCAGGATTCGATCAGCACAAGGAGAATAAGTATAGATGCCAGCAAATTGCAGTCTTCAGAGGTTTATGAACAGATGTGCCTGATGGTGGATCTGAAAAAGGGTTAAAAGCCTCTTAAGATTGATGAATTTTGATAATGAGGGCGGCCTTTGTTATGGCATACTATTTGTGTGTTTATGTAGTTTAGCTTGCTGACATTTTGCGTTTCTTTGCAGACCGAGGAGAGCTAAACTTCCTCTTGGACCGGGCTGGAAGAAACCCTCCTTGCTGCTGCAGGTTGCTTGGCCGTCCAAGACAGGCGCCGCTTCAAACTCACTTCTGCATGACCAGATAACTTCCCCTGGACGTGTGAGTGCAAACCAACAATGCAGGCATGTGTATTAAGGAGCTTCTTCAGGCCACAATTCTGTTTTCAGCCACCAGCGCCCACGCCTGTATGGTTTTTAGCTTTTGTCAAAGTATTTTTAGACTGCTCACACTTTTGGACAAGAAAAAAAATATCTGCAATATCAGCTATAGGATAACAAACATTTTTTATGTAGTGTATATAGAATGAGATCTGGATGTCATACTGGAGGTAAACAGACAGCGATCTGAACTTGTAAAGTCGTCAGCAGCATTCTGTCAGAGGTTTCTTGTGGAAACTGTGAAGTCTCAGTGTACACTATGTGTTGTGTAGCGTCCCTGGTGTATTTAAAGCCTGGTTCTGTATGCTCCACGCTGAGCTGAGTGGGAGGTGTGAACATTTAGAAATAAGCTCAACAGCTAAAGTGAAATTATGTTGAGGTGAGGTATTCGGCAGGACAATCTTTTAATCCTTCACAAGGTCATTCACGTCGCATTCATAATACTGAATGATGGTAGTCGGGATGAAATTTTAAGTGCTGTTGGTACTAAAAGGCATGATTTTCAGTTTCATTTCAGAGGAAATAAGAGTTGACAGGTAAATAAAATGTGCTGTACTCTCAGCGAGGTTGTAAACGTTTTAATTTTTGGGGGGAGTTTTCAGTTGTGAGAACACAAAACAAGTACAACAACACAGAACAAATCTCAGAGAACATTTCTGATACAGCTACACATTTTGTCCCTATTAGTAACCCGCCCCGTCCTGCTTCATATTCAAAGGAATTCCTTCAAAGATTTTTCCTTCGATCTTCTGCAGAAAGGTCATCATCTCAAAATCACTGGGCCGGGAAGCTCCACTGTACTCTATTGTCGTAGCTTCCCCAATCCTGGTCGTCCGTCTGCTTCCTCAACATGAAGGCTTCAGTTTGGTGCAGCTCCAGAAGAAGTGGGATTGGTTTGACCTCAAGGCCACAATGTGGCTTCTCGCCTATTTTCAGGATCAATGCATTCTATTCATTTAGGGACTTGGGGATTTTCTTCCACCCAAATTGTTATATTTTACAGGATATTTAATTGAAGATACAAAGGTTTCCTCTGTTTGTAAACTGGCCACAGAGCAAAAGATCTGGAGGCATGAAATAGAAAAAATGTTTTGACAGACACTTCAAGATTAATGGGTTTGATTTTGGTCACTGAGGTTTCCTGCAACCTCAAGAATGTCCCATAATTTAATAGATATTTCTACTTTTATTTCCCTCGGACTCAAAAATGATTGAGTCAGACTTTGATCAAAGGTCAAAAGTTGGTGTGACCACATTGAAATTTGACACCAATTTTCAAACGGACTCAATATATGATCTCAGAAAAAGCCACACCTAGTTAGACAAGTCAAGACAGACATTATTTGTCAAGTTCACAGCCTGAGGGATGCTTTCAATCACATGACAGCACTCTGTGATGAATGTTTTTACAATCAGGCTCACCTTCAGTCACATGAGCTATTTGGTGTTTGGTTCTACTACACTGGAAATAATGACGATCCAGATGAAGTCAAACTAAACTGAAAAATAAGGATGAAATAAAGAGTCCTCCCTTTTCTAGCGGTACATTCCCGTCAGATCATTCACCTTTGGCACGCTCAGAACATAAAGACAATATTTACATGGACACAGATTCAAGATTTCCCACTTTATTTTCCCACAAAGACGTCCAGACACGACAGACGAAGCCACAGAGAGAGCACAGGCACTTGAATTTCTCTTCAGGATGCAACAAAGCGGACACCGCCAACGATACAGAAGATGAAGACGGAAACGACGTACCCGTCGCTTCCCGTTCTGCGACCATGCACGTGGAACACGAACGGGACCCTTTTTGAAAAGGCCTCCGAACGAGGGCAGCGGTATTACTCGGCGTGTGACTCATGACTCAAGATGGAGAGTGACGAAATAAAAAGAATAAAATACGGATGGCGTGCACAGTCGCACTGCGGTTGCTCGCTCCTCGAGCTTCATCAGGTGCCGGCGGTGCTGACGGTGGTGTAGCTGAACTTGGACATGGAGGTCGCCATGGACGTGGCCATGGAGGTGGCGGTGATGCCGT
>OMNM01064826.1:0-14156 GCA_900302745.1 Parablennius parvicornis | reverse complement strand
CATCACAGTGTCCTCATCACCACAGATCTTCATCATCACAGTATCCTCATCACCACAGTATCCTCATCATCACAGTGTCCTCATCACCACAGTGTCCTCATCATCACAGTATCCTCATCACCACAGATCTTCATCATCACAGTGTCCTCATCATCACAGTGTCCTCATCATCACAGTTTCTTCATCATCACAGTGTCCTCATCACCACAGATCTTCATCATCACAGTGTCCTCATCACCACAGATCTTCATCATCACAGTGTCCTCATCACACTATCTTCATCACCACAGATCTTCATCATCACAGTGTCTTCATCATCACAGTATCTTCATCATCACAGTGTCCTCATCATCACAGTGTCCTCATCATCACAGATCTTCACATCACAGTGTCCTCATCATCACAGTATCTTCATCATCAGTGTCCTTATCATTACAGTATCTTCATCATCACAGTATCCTCATCACCAGTGTCCTCATCATCACAGTATCCTCATCATCACATGTCCTCATCATCACAGTCTTCCTCATCACAGTGTCCTCATCATCACAGTATCCTCATCATCACAGTGTCCTCATCATCACAGTGTCCTCATCATCACAGTGTCCTCATCATCACAGTATCTTCATCATCACAGTGTCCTCATCACCACAGAGTCCTCGTTACAGCGATTGACTACTAAATGCTCTGATAAAAAATAGGTCAGAAAATCAGCAACACTTCAACATATTTCTCTGCTCCAATGTTCATTATTATTAATATCAGTATTATTATTCAGAGTGGCTCTATGTCTCCCCTGATCAACTTTTGTGAAAAACAAAAAACAAAAAACAAAGAGATCACTGTAGAATTCAGTCACATGTCCCTGCTAATTCCTGCAAAGTCATGAATTCATGTGAGATTATATTTAGCTACCCGAATTATTATATTCTAATAATTTGTCACTCACTCAGTACAGTACTCACACAGTTTCTTTCTTTCTTTCTTTCTTTTCCAAGGAAGCGTTTGTGGACAGGGTCCTGTTTTGATCGCTCCAAAGTGATCATTATGTAATGTTTATAATTCAAGAATGATGAAGAAGATGTTTTGTCCTTTTAAGACTCCCATTCAGTACTTCAGAAAACATCACCGTCCTCTCTTCTGCATGTTTTTTGGATCACTGGAGCCTGCTGGGAAGATTAACCTGGCTACAAAATGTGAAAAAAGCCACTTGTCATATCCAGTCCTGCCAGTCTGTCATGCTGCAGTCAGTTAGATTATTTCACTGCATCTTATGTCTAAGACCAAAATCATTTTAATTATGAATTCAGTTCAATTCACATCAGCAAAAACATCACTGTCATTTCACGGCACTTTTACAGGAAAAAAACCCAACAATCCAACCCGAGCAAGCACAGGAGCAAAAGACAAACTCATCCTCCCAAGGATGGCTCAACAACAACGAGGTCCCGCTGACATCATTCTTGAGGAGAGAAATCTGTGCAGATTAATTTGTGCAAACTTACAGTGTATGTTTCTCGAATGACAAAGATTTAACAATAACAAAACTAGAACGAAAAGCTCTCCGAGAGCGCAGACCTCCGCCAAATGGCATTTTCCAACTTCACAGTGCCGCCATATCGTTAATCTGGATCGGATCCAGACGAAATTTGGCACAATTCAGGGAAATGATCCTCCAAATATACTTCGAAATAGAATCGAAACAACGTTCTATGAGTTATGATTTTTGAAACTCATAAATGGGGTTTCCAATATTAACTTCCAGAATGTTTCCTGACATTATTCTGGATCCGATCCGGATGAAATGTTGCAACCTACTAGATACGACCATCCTACAGATCACTGGATTTTTACAAGTCACTCAGATATAATCTTGGAGAGATATGATTGTTGGAAAACGGCTCAATGATCAGTAAAGGGGAAAACAGGATCTTATATATATAGATATATTTTTGTATCCAGATGGTTATCTGGATCACTGTCAACATTTAATGGAATGTAAGTTGGGTGAAGACACATCTTCTGAATTTTTTTTTAGAAAGATCCCGTCAGGAGTTTTTTGCGTAATCCTGGGAAGGAGACAAACAAACCCTGGAAAAACCATAACGTCCTTGGCCGAGGTAATCCATAAATAAATAGATAAATAAATAAATGCAGGCGATTTTGTCACGTCCTTCGCGGACGTAATAAGCAAACATTCACAAACACGTGGTCCTAAACACAGTACGAAATGATACACAAGTAAATTTACATGTATGTAATATTAATGTCTATTACCTTCAATCAGACGATGTTCAGAGAGAAAGCAGTTTAACCCTGCGAGTACTAAGCCGCATGTAATCCACGTGCATGATTCTCCAGTAGTTGATTCTTTAGTCTTCTTTCAAATATGGATAATGTGGCTAATTGTTTTAAGTTGCTTTCCAGCTCATTCCACAAGTTTGGACCTCTAGATACTAAAACTAGCACATTTTAATTTTTAATATTTCCCTTTTAAAAGCAGCTTATTCCTAGTATCATGTTGGTGGGAAGGTGAGTATCATGGCATGAGTTCACATAATCAAGTCTTTGACCAACATTATACGTAATACAGGCGTTGTGATAAAGATTCACTTCAGGAAGCTTTAGGAGACCATATTTATGGAAGAGGGCATATGTTGATGAGTTTGGCATCGACTATGAAATGACTTACAGCTCTTAATTAGGAATCCAACATTGGACTGAGGGTTGCCAAAGGATTTTTTTTCTTATTCTAAAACAGACAAAACATTTAATTTGTAAACATTTTAATGGCCAGGTTGCAGCTCTACTATTTAAATTTATTGTTCTGCTTTCAGTAATCTGCAATAAACACATTTTATTTTATCGATGAGGCTAAACCTGCCGAAACATTAGTAAAACATTGAGAAACATTGCAATGCACAGAAAATCCGAAATGAGGTTTTCTGCTCTCTCCAGTCAAATTTAGGATATAAAAGTCGATGTGCAGTCCATTTCAGCATATATGTAAATAAAACTATTTAGAACAGTCAGTCTCCGTTTGCCTTGCTTCCTCATTAATATTAATCTATCGTTTCCTGTCATCAATAAGCTTGTTTTTAAGTCACCATTAATATTTGTTACTTGGTCAGCATACCTTTGTCTATTGGTCTGGGATTTGAGGTGCTGTTTCCAGTTGGCCGTGATTCCTCTGATGTCCGGCTTTCATCCAACGCAATGGTACATTTCATTGAACTGTTTCAATTATAAAAGAGAGTCTGTGTCCAGGCTGCGATGTCGGTCCGGTTTTAACGGAATTAACTGCAGGAGCAGACAGAACCTCGGTGATGCGTTCAGGGACATCACTCAAATTCCGATCCGTGCTACGTTGCTACATTGTAAACGAGCTGCGGGGCTCATACAGTAGCGAGGCTACATGCTAAACAGGATTAGAATATGGCTGATAGTCATTAGTGAGCCGAACGTGTGTTCGCAGCAGTGCGTAAATACAAAACACACATTTCCTGTCACGCCGTCAGCATCCCAGTGGGGAACCATTGCACCATGGACTTCTGGGAGTGAGGTCGAAATCATGCCTGTACTTACCGCTTTGAGCTATAGATTTCACAAAGACCACGAAACAGAGCAAAGCAATGCGGTTACAGGCCTCCAGAAACGTTGCTGCGGGCCGCCATTGGCCTGCAGGCTGCACTTTGAGAAGCTGCGGGTTCGAGGACAGAAAGAGGAAAAGAGGACAAACGGACAAATTGTGAGGAGAGATTCAAAGTTATCATCAGTCTCATTTATTGAAGATGTGACACTGAGTTGTAAAGAAAATAAGACACAATTTTCCCTTACACTCTTTCCAGTAGATTCATTCCTGTTTTTTTGTTGTTGTTTTTTTTTTCTCTTTTAATTTTTAAGGCTTAGGCTCACATTAGTATTTTCAGATCAGGACACGTTTTGTAAAACCTTAACTCTGATTTGACATTTCTCTTTGTTGTGTTCTTTTGTTTTTTTGTCTGCAGATGTTCCAGAGCAACCTGCCTGTGACGAGGAAGAAGAGGAGGAGGAGGAGGAGGATCTCTCCGAGCAGCAGAGGAGGAGCTCCACTATGGACCAGGAGGAACCAGAGCCCCGGCACATTAAAGAGGAACAGGAGGAACTCTGCACCACCCTAGAAGCAGGTCAGCTCATACTGAAGCAGGAGGCTTTCATGGAGGACAACGACCCTGACGGCGACGACCTGAAATACTCGGGATCAATCGGAGATCCAGAGCTGAACTTTAACAACAGACGCTTCTGTATCGGTGAGGATGACTCGTCCCGGATGAGTGGCTGCGGCGCTGATGAGAAGAGTCTGAAATGTGATGTTTGTGGTAAAACCTTCAAGTTTCTGTCTCAAATGAAGAGACATCACCGCTTCCACACAGGCGAGCGGCCGTATGCTTGTAAAGTATGCGGGAAGCGATTCTACGAGATTTACCTGCTGAAATACCACGAAAGAAGTCACACGGGCGAGGCGCCATATTGCTGCAAGTCATGTGGGAAAATGTTTCCCTGCAGCACGACCTTCAAACTGCACATGAGGCTCCACTCCGGACCCACCGCCTACTCTTTCAAAGCGCGGGGGAGGGCGGTCGGTGCCAGCCTGTCCGTCCAGAGACCGTACGTGTGCAGCACCTGCGGAGCCTCATTCTCTGGACTGTCGTCCTTCAAGCGGCACGTCTCCATACACACGGGCGAGAAGCCCTTCGCTTGCAAAACCTGCGGCAAGAGGTTCCGCAATAACGACAACTTGTTGGTCCATGCCAGGATCCACACGGGCGGGACGCCGTATTCGTGCGAAATGTGCGAGAGGAGCTTCAGACACAGTAACTCCCTGCTGCGTCACATGAGGATCCACACAGGGGAGAAGCCGTACCTCTGCACCACCTGCGGGAAGGGATTCATAGAGGCGTCCAAGCTGAAAAAGCACATCCGATCTCACACGGGCGAGAAACCCTACCCCTGCAACGTCTGCGAGAAAAGGTTCAAAGATGCGTCCACACTGAAGAGACATCTGCTCTCGCACACTGGCGAGAGGCCGTATGTTTGCGCCACTTGTGGGAGGGGCTTCATGAGTAATGACAACCTGTCGGTGCACATGAGAACGCACACGGGTGAGAGGCCATATTCATGTCAGACATGTGGGAGGACCTTCACTCAGCGGGGCAGTTTGAGGGTGCACATGAGGACTCACTCCGAAGCCAAGCTGCAGCCGGAAACGTCTTCGGAGGGAACCATTCTTGGAGCTCAAACATGAAGAAAGCAGAATTGTAGCTTCAGGGTTTCCAGTAATGAGGTGGCGGTTAATTCTTCTGCTGCTCCGGAGCAGGTTATGGTGAGGATAAGAGCTCACAGGCAGAACTGTCTGTTCACAGCACTAAAGGAGAGTAACTGGTGACATAAATACTCCTTTTATCCATTTTCTATTCCGGTTAATCATGTTGTAGTGTCGTGGGATGCTGGAGCCCAGTTCACTGTGGGTGAGAGCAGGATTTACCCTGGACAAGTCTCCAGTCCATCACAGGACAAACACACGCTCACATTCTCGCCTCTGGACCATCTGGATGGTATTTGAAACTGACTTTCTCTCTGTGAAACCAGAGTGCTAACCAGAGTGCTTACCACTGCTCCACTGTGCCGCCCCATAAATATTAAATACTGTTAAAGCTCCATCTGGTTCTGATGCTGGGATGAATTAATAAGCTAAACATTTCAAACGAAAGTCAAAATTATGATCGAGAGCTAAATATATTCATAAACGTTTTTTTTCGCAGCATTCTTTGCATCTTTCTGCAGTGAACTCAGTCCTGTGTTTCCTCTGGTTTGATGATTGTGACTTTCAGTGTTTGTGCCGCTCCTTTTGTGTTGCGATGCTCAGACATGGACAGGAGAACTCCGAGTTGAGTTAAAGAGTTAATAACCAGCTAGGAGAACCACAAACTTCTCTCTTCATCCTTTATATCCCTCATTCATTAAGAAAAACAGTCATCATGTAAGCAGTGCAGCGCAGTTGTTTCATCAGTCTTCATCTCGTTGTTGAGATGCTTCGGCTATCTGAAGTCTCATGTGTTCACAAATGGAAGTTTCATTTCAACTTTCAACAGACACTAACAGATTGTGAATGAACTCTACTGAGCAGTGTGAGAGTCTCATGTCGACTCTATTGACCTGTCTGCCTCTCTCTACCTCTCTCTGTCTCTTTTCTCTTTCTTCTCTTCCTGTCCTATCTCTTGTTGTTTCACCCAACCGGTCAAGACGGACGGCCGCCCTTCCAGAGTCTTGGGTCCGTCCCACGGTTTCTTCCTAAATTTGGAGTTTTTGACAATTTTCTCCTCATGAGGGAGTTTTTCCTGGCCACTGTGGCAGTTTGCCTCTGCTTTGGAGGTTCAGTTGGGTTCTGTGTCTTCTCTTGTGTTAAAGCACTTTGAAATTTCTGTTGATATGATTAAACGCTTTACAAATAAAAGTTGATTGATTGATTGATGTACAGCATGTGGTTGTAAATTGACGTGTGAATAAAGGTTTTTTATTTTGTAATCAAAGAAACTTATAAGCAAGTGTTTTTTTTTTCTCAGTGCTGTTCAGTTTTCATACAAAATGCAACACAGAGTGCGTTACATTTTAAAAGCAGTACACAGTTACAGACTGACAACCCTGACCTGAACACCAGCAAGACCAGTGAACTAGTTCGTAGATTTTGGAAGATCCACACACACTGACCTCTCTACCCTCTGCATCAATGGAGAGGCTGAAGAGAGGGTCGGGAGCTTCAAGTTCCTTGGTGTGCACATCTCTGTTGACCTCACCTGGACTGACATCATCTCCCACCAGGTGGGGAAAGCACGACAGAGACTTCACTTCCTCAGGATGTTAAAGGACGCTCACCTCCCTCAACCTCTGCTGGGGAACTTTTACAGGAGCACCATCGAGAGCCTCCTGACCTCCCGCTGCACGGTGTGGTTCTCCTGCTGCACTGCAGAGGACCGGAGGAACCCGCAGCCGTTTGTGAGGACGGCTGAAAAAACTATTGCGACCACACTACCTCTCCTTAAAGACATCTACACTGGTCGACTCCAGAAGAAGGCCACACCCATCACCAATGACCCCACCCACCCTGGACACTACCTGTTCTCCCCCCTCCCCTCCGGTAAAAGATACTGGGCATTAATGTGAAAAACAAACCGCCTCAAGCACAGCCTTTACACTCGGGCTGTGAGAGCCAATAATATTTTAACATTTCTATGTTTACCTCTGCTGTATTGTATGTTCTACCATTGTGTGTTTTTTTTACTGCTATCACTGATGTTGCTGTCACATTTAACTTATGCTAACAGTTTTAACTTTGCTCCAGAGTGACAATAAAGGACTATTCTATTCTATTGTCAAGTTTCTTTTATGACACCATGTATTCCCAAACTTGAAACAGGATGGATTGGACCAAACTGATGATTTCACTCATTCTTTGTTTATTTCTTTTCATAGACAAGAAAGGTGAAAAACCTTTAAAGCACAAACAATACAAATAAGATGCTATAATACAATGAGATAAAATCCTTCCTTAAACCAAGGTAAGTACAAAGGTTAAAGTATATTTTGAATGAATCATTTCTAAATCATTTAATCACTAATCATTTTCCAAAATCATTTTATCAAACATTTCTCTAAATCAATGCAGACAAGCAATTTGTCAAACTAAGCTATTCCTACAATTTTTTCATCAATCACAAACAGCACAATTTCACAAGAGAAACTTTTTCATCCCATACCATTTTCATGCACAAACCAAACATCTCCACTCAGAGCGTTATCAAAGAAAAATGTGTCACATTTCAACTATCAGCACACCATTCCCCCCCAAGTACATTTACAAATAAGATTCCAAACAAATGTCAAACTCTTATCTGTCCCTTAAATGAGCCAATCCAGTAAATTGATTAAACAAACTATACGATAACAACATCACACCCCCACAGTCCAATTCTGAGCTTACCGGCAGTCCTTTTGGGCTCAGTCCTCTTTCACACATGTCCTGTGCAGAGCACATTTCTGACATTCACAGCTCTGCTGCACACAATCAAAAAGGCTGGCGCACCACTTTTCCCCTCTACTTGTAGGGAGAATTCCCCATCAGCGTGATTGTGCTCATATGTACAGGTGCGCTGTGGAGAAGCACAGGCGCATGGAGCGGCATGAGCGCGCACGGAGCAGGATGAGCATGCACGGTGTGGGATGAGCATGCACGGTGTGGGATGAGCATGCACAGAGTAGTGTGCACGCAATGGGGCAGGATGAGTGCACGCTGGTATGCACTTAGAGAGGGGCACACCCACCCAGCATTCAGCGGATGGAGCACAGGCAGATCGCCGCAACACCTCCCACTCAATCTTTACGCAGTACGACCTGGAAAGATCGCACCGCTCAATCCCTGCTCAATTGCTCCTCTGCTGGGATGAGGACAACGAGGCAACGGACGTCTCGCTGCAGCACCATGCCTTGAAAATCCTTCTCTGTGAGCCTAGATCCTTTAGTGACATGTTTTAGAGTCTTAGGAACACACCCACTTGGAGAGACCCTTACATGGACATCCTGGACGATGTCTTTGGAATCTGCATCCACACTGACAACTTATGCCAATTTGAACTGCCCTCTTAGTGCATTCTGATCACAGAGCCAAACCACGTCTCCAATGGCAACTTTCCTCTCAGCAATATGCCACTTACTGCGGACAAACAGGTTTGGACCTGCAAGTTGACTCCAGGACTTCCAAAAGTGGTTAACTTGAGTTTACACTTCTTGTAGTCTTTGAATGGGTAGGTGGTGTAGTCGAATGATTTGAAGTCTCCACCCTGTGTGGCTCGACCAAGCAACAAGGTGTTTGGTGTGTTGTACTGGATGTGATTCTCATGACTCTGGACTCTGGCGTCGATAGGCCTTTCGTTGGCAAGGTTGGCAGCCAGCTGGAGCACCATCAGGAATTCACTGAAGGTGAGGCCTTCTTTTTTACCAAGACTTTGAAGGGCTCTCTTTGTGACCTTGACAGCAGCTTCAGCAGTGCCATTTCGGTGAGGTGAATCGGCTGGAAGGATTTGCCACATCCAGTTGGTCCCATTCTTGTCAGCATATTCTTCAAATGACTCTTTGTTTTGCTGGCTGAGGTAGGTGTACATTTCTTTCAGGACCGCTTTGGAGTCTATGAGATTTGTGCCTGGATCACACCACATTTTTAGGGGATGACCTCAAACAGAAGTGAACCTCTGGAAAGCAAGTAGAAAGCTCTCCGTTGTTAGTGTGCTTGCCAGTGCAACATGGATGGCTCGGCTTGCCATACAGCAGAAGATCATGGCACAAACTTTCATGCTTGCTCTTCTCTTGACGTCATCCCTTACTTGGTACGGCCCAAACAGGTCAATAGATGTGAATTGAAACGGTGCAGTTGGGCCCAACTGCTCTTCAGGTAAGTTTCCCATTATATGTCTGCAGGTTTTTGCTTTTGTCTTCTTGCAAGGAACACACTTGTCAACAACCTTTTGGGCGATGATTCTCCCTTTGATGTCCCATGCTTTCCTTCGCATCCGCAGCAAAGTTCCTGCTACCCCATCATGTCCCTCACTGTAAGCTTCTCGAGCCAGGCGAGTGAAGATCCAGACATGGAAAGTCAGCAAAGGGACAGCTTTGCGGTCCTCTTTGAAGGTCTGAATCCTGCCGCCACACATCAGGAGTCCACTTGTTGGGTCTTTGTAGACGACCACCCTGTCAATTGTTGTGCTTGGAAAGTGCACACCGTTCTGTGCTGCCAGGCATAGATCCCGAAATATATCTTCTCTTTCAGTGACTGTGATGACACCAGATAAAGGTACCGCCTTCCACTTTTCTTGTTCTCTAATCTTTCCATGCCGGACCTTTTTTGCTGCTCTCCAGGTCCACGCTATTGTCCCAACCAGCCGCTTTAGATTGATGAAACACTTCACATCCAATAGCACTTGGATTTCCGCTACTGCAAGTGGTCTATTGGTCTTGGCCGCTGACTTCTGGTCTCTGATTGAACCTTGCGTTTCTGCTGACTCCGGGTAAGAACGGCAACAAATGTTCTCTTTTGCATTTGGGTGACTTTGTCTCCTGCTTGTGCAGCAACATCTTTGGCTGATTTCTTTGGCCACTCACTCTCCAGAAGCTGAAGAGACTTTGGACCTATTTGCCACTCGGATTCGTCAGTTAGGTCATTGGGACTGGCCCCTCTCATGACAATATCGACAATGTTCGCTGGACCTGGAATCCACCACCAGTCTTTAATGTCAGTACTGTCGCCAACTCTTATCGCATAAAAGGTTTGGCAGCCATAACTCTCCCGTTGTATTGTGCCCAGGACAGTCTGACTATCAATGAGATGGTACCACCTTTCAACATCAATTGGGCAGTGCCTCTGGAAGTAGTTCTTTAGCCGGGCTGCAAAAACTACACCTTACATCTCTGCTTTCACGGGTTCGCCCTTGTGGTTGTGGCTACAGCTCCAGCGCAGGTGCAGTACAGCGCCATATGCATGCTCACTGTCATCGGAGAAACTGATGCCACTTGGTTTTGTACATGGATCTTGTGTGGTCAGGGATCTGGTGAATCTGATGTGACTCAGATCTGCATACACTTTGAGGAGTTTTATGGCATCTTCTCTGAGTTCATTGGACAGGGCAGCATCTCAGGTGTCCTCTCTGTGATACATGACTTTGCCTCTTGAAAAGTTCTGCAGATCAGGATGGCCCCCTTCTGTTTAGCAGGAGTTACCAGGCAGAGTGGGGTCATAGAAACCAGAAAATTGGCTTAACAGCTGACTTCTGGTGAGTGGGTCTGGGGTTTGACTTCTGATTTCTTCTCTTCGCAAGTTCTGACCAAGGCACGTTTTCATCTTCTTGGAGAAATTCACTGCAATCATGACATGTAGTTTGTTGTCTTCAATTTTGTAGCTCAGACCAAGGGCCTTGTTATCTCCTTCAGTCAGCTGGTTTGGTAGGATCATGGTATCTGAATCAGTCTTCTCACCTGTCTGACCTTTCCTCCCACTTTGATAGGAGTAGACCCAAGGTTTCATGAAGAACCCTCCAGCTTTGAGGATCTGTTCAACGTTGGATGTGATGAGTTTCAAGTGGTCAAGGTCATTATGGGAGGTCAGGATGTTGTCGACATATGCATCTTCCTCCAGCACACGTTTTTCCTCCTTGAAGTGGCTGAATGGAGTCAAGTTGGCGGTCTCTCACATCTCGACTTGGGCAATGCAACCAGCAGGTTTGTCTCCGTTGTTGACCCTTGTTGGGCAAACTCTTCTATTTCAGCATCTTCTCTGTCATGCCACAGGAATCGGTGCAGGTGGGTCTCTCGCTCCTTATACATCTTGCGAATGTCACCAAGGGCAGCAAAGACACCTGCTCGGATGGTGTGGAGAATGAATGTGGATTTGGTGCAATCAGGTGACTTATGTACCACACTGGCCTTGCTCTGCCCTGCAGATCGTCTTTGGACAGTTTCACTGCAGCTTTGTGATCAACCATCTCATGGATCTGTAGACTGTAGGCTTTCTTACACTCTGGTTCCTTCGCCAACTGCTTCTCTGTTCTGAGAAACGTGGCTACAACCGCTCCCTTGTTGTTGGGTAGGGATGCTGGATCAACTGCTCATGGATGCTTTCCCATTTCCAGCATTTCAGAAAGTCTTTGCTGCTGGTAGTTGGGTTGGACTTAGTGTGAGGCTGATTGGGGGACTGACCGGAGACAGGACTTTTGCAGGTGAGTTCACTGCGCGCTGGCACGTGCTTAGAGAGGGGCACACCCACCCAGCATTCAGCGGCTGGAGCACAGGCAGATCACCACAACATCTATTCTATTCTATTCTATTCTATTCTATTCTATTCTATTCTATTCTATTCTATTCTATTCTATTCTATTCTATTCTATTCTATACTTGTTAATGCATAAACCTATACAAAATGCATCAAAGGAAACATCACACATAATTGAACACCATGATAGCTTCCAACATTTTACAAAGTCAATTTCATTCACTTAAACTCATTTATATATTGTCCTTAAAGTTAGAATCCCTCCGGAAGCAGATATTAAGTGTCAGTCACTTCTGTGTCAAGAACTCCACAACTCTTCAGGTTTAACTACTAATTTTGGTGATTGTTATTAACTTGATTATTAATTCAAATTCAAAGTTAATAGTTTAGTATATCTTTTGAGACTTATTACAAAAAAGCTATGATTTCCTGTTAGACAGGTGGTGCCTGTAGAGGTTATGAGATGCCTATCAGATTCCATTGTTTATGTTAATAAGGAAAACTATCTTTCATACTTTTTAATCATTCTCAATATCCACACTTCCCACACCCCACAATGGTATCCTGATATTCAACCACTGATCCCAATAAGGTGTCATTCATCATGAGCTCAGTCTGAGTGCCCTTCTGGGTTTTAATGATGGGAAGAGAATCAACTTTCCTCCTTGCATTTGAAAACACAATCATTTTAGTTTTTGAGACAGATAGATACCAAAGTTATTGAATTTGATATTTGGCAGCCAACAAGCAAAAGCAGCAGCACATCTCATTCACAATAGATGGAAGAGTGTGTGTGGCTAGAACTTGATGTGGGGTGGCCAGCAGCAACACTCCTGACACCCGTTGCCAACAGGCCTGGACAACGTCGACCGTACGCCCAGAACCCCCGTATGCCCAGCCCAACCAGAGGAGGCTCTTAGAGAAGACAAGACCCCCAGACTTGAAGGTGCCAGAGGGAGAATGCAGAAAGACCACCTACACCCAAGAGGAGTCCAAAACAGAAGGGACACAAGGCCCCCGGTCACAACATCAGCCACCAGGCCCAGACCAGAAGGACCCAGATGGGGAAACCCACTGCATCTGGGCCCCATGAGCCAAGCCTTGAAAAATACAGCAATCCAGTAAAATCATTCTGACCTGAGAAAATATTGGACATCTAGTAGAGTTGGTAATATAAGTGATCAGAGTTTGAGTTGAGGGCTTTTATGGCTCTGTTTTGATGTCTGTTACTGCCCTGAGGCCCTTGTCACTCCTGTGATAGGAAAACAGGACTAACAGGTCAAACAAAATGTTCTTGATGTTGATTTGTGCTTTGCTGAGAAAGTGAAGCTATCCTGTTGAGCAGAGCAGCGACTCCATGCTGGGCTGTGATTTCTGCTGAAAAACGTACAATTGGAGGATTTTAAGTGGAAACCTGAAGAGGCTGTGAACTGGTGAGTCCTGCTGAAGGTTGAAGAAGAAATGGCTGAAAGAATTACTGCTGTCGAGAAGCTCCTGAGGTGCTATATATGTGATGACACATTCGAAGAACCCGTGTCTCTGAGCTGTAACCACAGCTTCTGTTCAAGCTGCCTGCAGCAATTCTGGGAAAAAGCTGAAATTAAAAAAAACTGTCCTATTTGTAAAAGAAAATCCTCCAAAGACTTTCTCGATGTGAACTTTGTTCTGAAGGAGCTGGCAGACTCCTTTGCTGGCAGACAGAAATTTGGATCATCTGAGGTAGAAGAGAGGGACCAGCAGGTGGCGTCGGTGTGTTGTAAACACCAGGACACGCCCAAACTGTTCTGTATGCAAGAGCAGAGAGCTTTATGTACAGTCTGCCATCTTCCTCATGACGGCAGACACAAAGTGCTTCCTGTCGAAAAAGCAGTGAACAATCTGAAGGAGCAGCTGAGATGTGACATCAAGTCTCTGCAGGACAAGAGGAATAAACACCAAAACATACAGAAAATGTACAATGACGTTGTCCAAGAGTCCAAGAAGCAGCTGGAGTTCACAGAGAGGCAGATCAGAGCCCAATTCACCAAGCTGCACCAGTTCCTGAGAGAGGAAGAGGAGTCCAGGCTGGCAGCTCTGAGGGAGGAAGAGGAGCAGAAGGCAGAGCGTGTGAGCAGAGAGATGAAGACCATTGAGGAGCAGATCTCCTCCCTCTCAGACTGCATGGGTGCTGTTGAAGCAGAGCTGCAGAAAGCCAGCGGGGCGTTCCTCAGCAGCTACAGAGACGTTCAGAGCCGAGCCAGAGCCCAGAGCTCACTGTCAGATCCACAGCTGGCCTCAGGACTGCTCATCGATGTGGCCAAACACC